>JAPYZL010036982.1:0-11557 GCA_030522825.1 Platygaster orseoliae | reverse complement strand
CTTACCTCGTATCAGTGATTTATTAATATTTCCCTAGGGAAAAATGATTTATTCGTGAGTACCCCAAAAAGTGGATTTTGTTCCCGCATTCCATGCAAGAAAAGTGGCCTTTTTTATGAATGCATGGGAAAAATAACTTTATTAACACATTATTTTTTTATTCAAAATTTATTACTTTTCTTAATTAAAATGTATCATATATACTGAATATATAATTAAATAAAAATGTAAAATGAAATATCTTTATTACAAATATCTTCTTTATCCGTACGCAAATTCCCGTTTTTGCGTGAATTATTCAAAACTTTGCCGGACCAAATCCCTCTGCAAAGACGTCATTTCTTGTGGAAACGCCGAATCCGGTGGTAGTTCAGTTAAAGCGCTTTCGGTAACACCTGTTCGAAACACCGTTACGCGAAAATCGTGCCTGACAAGATAGGCGCCGAAGGTTCACGTTTATCCCCTACTCTCAGATTCGCCCGAACTCCCGCGTAATCCCTCTAAAAGTCCGGGTGTTGTATCAAAAATGCGATAAAGTCCCTAATTAGATTTCGGTATGGGCGGAATCCCACTCACTGACGGACGTGATTAGTGGTCATTTTTACTCTCTTCTCTTGGGGGATTTCAACTGACGCGCTTTCAACGTCGGGGCGCCCGCCCGATCGATACCACTGGATATTGATTATACATAATACAAGGATTTCCCGAACAACGCAAAAAAAGCGGGCGTTATTAATCAACGACATTGTTGGGACGTATCACGTAACGCCATCGTATTTGATCTATGAATCAGTTCCGGAATCGGATGATAAACAAGCGTCGACGTTGACGCAACGAAATGGAAAATCGTGACCAAAAAACGTGCATATCTGATCGGGGCGTGTTTTCAAATTTTCACGTTGGAAAATGGAAATTCATAAAAAGGGGGTTCCGAGTTTCGGGGAAATTAACTGATGAGGAATTTTCGAGGGTAAAATTCTTAACGAAAGAAATGATGAATTGAAGATGATATTATGTAATAGTAGGAAAAGTTAGCGTAATGAGTAATAAATCATGGAAATACAAATGATGAAAAAAAATTTATAACATTGATAAAAATAAAAATACCGATGAAAATAATGATAAGGAATTATGAAAAAGATAAAAAAAATTTTGTTGAAATTCCAACAAATACATAAAATTCTCCAAGAATTAGAAATATTTAGCGGAGTATTTACTATTCACATAATTACAGTTTTTTCATTATAATATTACTAATGTTTCAGATAAAATTATGAACTGTTAATGAAAATTCTTGAAAATCTCATCCCATAAATCTTGTTTCTACCGCATTCGGACAGTATGCACAACATCCACATAATTGTTATGAAATAATAATTCTTACATGTTTCGATAATTTATATGTGGAAAAAAAAACAAGTCACATTCTTCTAACGACGTTTTAAAATCCTTAATGAAAACTGTGCGCTCGTGTGACCTCAAAATCACCTTCAACTTCTCGCAATAACTATCTCGTTATAAACGCGAGCACGCTTAAAATTTACATTGATGACGTGAACGTAATATATCACCGGTAGCTCACGATCAAAAGCCGAGCTTTTCTCTAAAGTTACTACCAACTACTGACCACCTGTTGGCGCCCCATTTATATTTTAGTCATCGCTAGATGCGCGTTTTCCTTACTCCAATTTTCATTAGATCTCGCACAAGTGACTTTCTCGACAATGACACCGAGAAAAATTTATTGGTGATAAACCAGAAATGTTTATCAGCATTATCAGCGTTATTAAAAATATTCATAGAAAACAATGAAAAAATTTATGTAAATATGAACTAAAATTAGATGAATGAGCTGAAAAATATTCGAAAAAAGTTAGTCACATATGCTTAAAAATAAAAGAACGGATTTGAAACATACATTAAATTTAGAAATTACAAAATTTACTGATATGCTAGGAATAAATGATTATTTCAATGTTTCGGTTGCAGCAAATCTTGATACATTATTTTAAATAATAAAATAATTCCAAATAAAAGACAGTGCCTTTTATTCAAAAACAATTTTATCAATAAAATATATACATCATATTCGAAAAAAATATTGTAAATTTTCACATAAAAAACCTCGATTGAAAATCCCAGACTACATTAGAAGTGATTCATCAATCTCGAGTTTCGCAGTAAAGTTCATGATTAAGTTATAAAAAAGTTCAAAGAAAGTTTACAAAGACTACATTTTATACAAAAAGTAGTTACTTTATATTATCAGAGAATAATTTGAGACAGCTACAAAAATTTTTATTTTGACGTTTCGATAACTGATGTGTCATTATTTTAGAAAATTTTATCAAGAACTAAAAAAGCTGTATCATTAAAAAAAAAATTTTTTTTTAGTAACAGGTTTACTTGATTAGCTTCGTTTATGTATATTTTACTGAGATATCTTTACTTTATATTAGGCAGCGCATTTTTCGTAAGCATTTGATTTGTTTAATCATAACATTTGCAATACTTTTTGTATTTTTTTTTTCAATTAAAAAATACAGAAGAGTATATTTTTCATAATATTCTTACCAGTGTTAGTAAAAATATGCACTCTAAACAATGCATAAATGATAGAATAACAAAAGATGAAAAACATGCATTTTAATTGGAAATCACAAAATGTAATTACATGCCTAAATTAGAAAGTCATTAATTGAACAACAAATTCAACCTGCCGTTGACAGGCTTGTTTGTAATTTTCAAACATTTTTAGTATAAGGTCATGTCTTTTCTATAAAAATTTTCTGTGTAGGTATGTTTTAATTTTTTCAACGAAAAGTATAACATCTTGATGATTCGATCGAAATTCAATAATAATTTCAACTTTTTCTTAACAAATAGAGAAGATATGCGTCAACTAATCTAAGGTATGAAAATATGCATGCACCTTACAAAAAGTCCAAAATATAGATTATATGCAAACACCTTGTATATCGACATTTTTTTGGATAACTCTGGAAGAAGTTTGATTCTACTAATATTTACACATCACATCAGCATAATTGTGTTTGTCATCATTGAAAAGTTTACACATTGTTTATAATTTAATCAAATTTGGTTTCTCACTGATTATGATAAAAAAGTCTTACCACACAGAGTTATTTGATTTTTCAAAAATCCTTAAAAAAATTTATATACTTGTAAAATATTAAGAAATTTCACTATACGAAAAACTAATCGTTTTGATAAATCGAAAAATCGTAAATAAATGCGTTGTGTCATAGATTTTCTTCAGTATTTCATTTATCCACAAAATTTCACGTATGAAGTACTTCCCATCATACCCTTACATCCTGCAGCTCTGATTTCTACTAGCTATTACATATGATCATGAACACTCAAATTCTTCCTGGACAACGAAAACAGGTGTAATTAATTCAGCATCGCGGATGTGCCTGGACCTGAATACATGCATAATTTATTATGTAACCGGGCACATCCATGAATGTCAGGCCATAACACGATCCTGCCTTATTATGATTTGTAGCTTACGGAATTTCCGCAATATCGCCGTCTCTGGCAACTCTCCCACGTCTAATCTGTCTTTGACTGCGCGCTAACTCTGATCGCTTCATTATACACATAACCCGTACCAACGGCCCTAATCTTGTTCGCCTGAGCGAGTCCGCGACAATTCCACGGAATACTTGATTTATAAACAGGTTACGTTGCAACGACGATAGAAGGATATACCTACTGAGGCACAAATTATGAACGTTAATTGAATATCCTGCCCCTTACAAAGGCTTATCGTATTCTTTCATGTTCAGATGTGGAACTATAATAATAATGAATGTAATTATTGCAGAGGCGAAGACAGATGAATTTTTCATGGAGTTTCTGGAAAAATCTTGCTCGATGTTGATTTCTTAAAAGTCTAGAAAATATTGAAAATTTGTTGAACACTGATATATATTGCATCGAACTTCAGGATGCCATATAGAAATGAATAATCAGGAAATATTAAAAATACTGATAAAATTATAAAAAGCAAAAATTCTAATCTTGAATACGTATATGAAAAATATTAGACTCTCGATTTTAAAATTTATATAATTTTGTAAGTATGAAACTCGTAGAATAAAAAAATCTTATGACTTTAACCAGATATTCGAGGACCGAAAATAATGAAATCAAGAAAGAAATACATTTCTAAAGTATTTCAGGAATTTCGGAAATTTCCGTTTTTGATGTTATTCATACAATTATGTAGTATTTTTCGGTATTTTGATAAATTTGTAGTATTATCATGATTCACTCCACAAATTTATAATTTATTCGTAGATTATAAATAGCATTGCATCGATAAGAGATTTCAAAACACAGTATCTGTTTACTTTTTCAAAGGTTTTGAAATGTAACTCTTTTTATCCAAGATTATTTATTTTATCACGAAATTTGTTTCTGTTGCAGGGTGCTTCATCCAGCCTAGTAGTAAAGTTTGCAGATACTGAGAAAGAGCGACAACTCAGACGTATGCAGCAAGTGGCCGGAAACATGAGCCTCCTCAGCCCTTTCGTTTTCCCAGGGGCTTATGGAGCTTACGCCCAGGTAAGCATTTGTTACAGATTATAAAGCTGTTTGCTCCTAAATTCAAGGGGAAAGGGAAAAGTTGTGAACGTGTATTGATTTTTTATTTATTTCTACAT
Organism: Platygaster orseoliae; assembly: GCA_030522825.1. NCBI lineage: Eukaryota > Metazoa > Arthropoda > Insecta > Hymenoptera > Platygastridae > Platygaster > Platygaster orseoliae. The sequence goes on along the minus strand of JAPYZL010036982.1, from coordinate 6,863 downwards.
AATAATAAAGAACTCTCTGTTTAGATTTACTTTCAGAACTCACATCAAATTTATTCAACTGCTACGTTCGAATTTTATAATATTGTGAATTTCAAGCTATAGAAAATCCCATATGCATAATTTACACATTTATAAAAGTTTTTTCTTTGTTGTTATATTTAAAAAAAATTTATTAATAGGTACTGCAGTAATTTATATATTTGATAAATGATATATCATGTTTTTAGAATTTCTGATTTGTAGGTATACTATTTTATTTATTCATGTCCAAGAATTTCAAGTTTGTATATAGTGAATCAAAGATAATAAATATTTATTACATAGAGTAGTATAAACCAAAATTACAGTTTTGAACATTTTTCAGAATGTACAGAAAAATAGTTAGTCTTCTTCAAACCGATATTTCCACTTTTCTACCAATAATCTCTATTTGTCGAGAATTTCTACAGCCCCCAACTGTTTAATCACCTTGGTTAGCCATATATTGATCGAACTAATTTTTTTTTTTTTTGCAACATCGATTAAATAACATTGTTTCTTGAGAGCAGATAAAATTATTCTTGTACATGATTAGATCAATAACCCATCAATAGTTTAAACAAAATTGTATTTTTATTTCTCTTAAATCGAAAAAGTCAAATAATCACTAAATGTAATATTATCACGTATTGTTACTAACAAAATAGATTAATATCTTTGAAATTTGATTATATCTAGAGAAATTCATCATCGAAAACTTAAATTGATAACATTATACTTAACACCACTTATTTAATTTCGTAGTCTATCAATCACTGTCGAACGTTACTTTTGAAAATGTAATTAACGTTCTTCGAAATTTTATTATTAAGAGGTAAAACAATTCTCCTTTTTTTAACAACATCATAATTATAAATGTTATAATTATCTATTTTCTATTGGATCCTTTTTAATCTGTAGTACCTGACCATATTAAGAAGCCAAAGCTTATGCACATAAAATATTTCCCACTCTTTGGATTGCATCAGTTTAAAATAGCTGGCAATTCTCAGTAATTAAATTTTTATACTTATGGAAACATTCTGCGCACTTTTTTAATTACATCCTACTTTTAAAAATAAGTTGAATCAATATTGGCATAGAAATAAAAACATACAACAAATCAAGTACCTATATTTATTTTACTGTGTAGTATATTTAGTTGACCATAATTGAACACTTAAGTTATTGCGTTAAAATCGTGTAATGCATTTTTTTAGTGTGTGCTTTGATCTTTGAAGTGAAACTTTTTAACCGGCGCCTGGGACTCGAAGGGGGAGCAAAATGCGTTATGTGATGTGATGTGACCTGACCTAACTTAACCTAACCTAACCTAACCCCAGCACCCCTAAGGTCCCTTTTCTCATTCAAAATCACATATGATAACCATAGGTCCCTTTTCTCATTCCAAGTCACATATCCTCACCATAGGTCCCTTTTCTCATTCACAGTCACATATGATAACCATAGGTCCCTTCTCTCATTCAAAGTCTCATATCCTCACCATAGGTCCCTTTTCTCATTCCAAGTCATATATCCTCACCATAGGTCCCTTTTCTCATTCGAAGTAAAATATCCTCAAAATAGGTACCTTTTCTCATTCAAAGTCACATATGATAACCATAGGTCCCTTTTCTCATTCTAAGTCACATATCCTCACCATAGGTCCCTTTTCTCATTCCAAGTCAAAACCTAACCACCAGCGTTCCACTTTTTCGTTGCATGTAGCTCCCTTTTTACCCTCCTACTATACCAAACCCAACCCAACCTAACCTAACCACCAGCGTTGCACTTTTTCGTTGCATGTAGATCCCTTTTTTTTCAGTCATAACATTTGAATGATTGCCTGGTTGTTTTTTTTTTATGTGATTGTCATAAAAAATATAATTTATCAATGAAAAAATTTTATAAATAAAAAAAAATATAAATCAAAATCAAATAACAAAAACCTCAATGGGAGTTGGCGCGCGAAGCGCGCAGGGGGACTACGCCGGGGGGCATTTTTTTCAGTCATATTATTATGTTTCACTGCTCGTGGGGGGTCTTTAGGTTGGTTGTTTTTTTTTTTTTTTTTTTTTTTTTTTGAAAATAATTGCACTATGCGTATAACATTAATTACTGATAAACATAAAATAACTCTGTTATTTAATACATCGCATTCTATATGCTTCATCATTATTCGACAAAACTGTCTAAAAATCAAGGAGTATCATTATAAAAGTTGCAAAAAAATGAATTTTAGTTTTAGCCTTATAATATGTTCAGGAACTGTAATTTTTATATAATCATTTACGAAATCTTTAGGAGAACTTATAAGTTTTGAAAAACAATTTTGATGACTCAATTATTGCAGCAACAAGCAGCACTTATGGCAGCTGCGACGGCGCAAGGGACGTATATCAACCCGATGGTGGCGCTGGCCGCGGGACAGCTACCCCACGCTTTAAATGGAATGCCAAATCCAGTAGTGCCGCCTACTTCAGGTAAAACATTTTTTTTTCTCATTTCTCCCTCGTCTTTGTCTTTCCCTCGCCATAAAATCATAGTACCCGGGCAGTGGACGGAAATCGGCGTGTAAATATTTTTTCTTCTGGATTATCTTAAGAGCGAACTTTGATGGAACATCGTGCCTATGAATGCTAACTAGGTGTTGAAGAAAGTGTTCCCGGACATTATTTTCACTTTTCAGAGCGATTTTTCATTGGCTCGAGGTGTTTGCCGAAAATGCAAATCTTCGAGAGCCGCGACGTTCGGTAATGAGCCGCTTGTTTCCAAAGCGACTCTTGCAATGGTGTCAAGCCTGGAAATATTTCCAGCAATTTCACCGGTAGTCGCGATATATCAAGGTCGGATGAAAACGTGCAATCGTATTTTCAGCTCAACGTGACATCGGCGTTTTATTACAAGTAATGATGCCAACGCGTGCGCTTCGGGACGGGAGATTTCGGTGATTTTCACGAGATCGTGGAGTTCGCGGCGAGATCTTGTTGGGCTGAATCTTGTAGTTTTGATAAATTGAGGAATTTATTTCAAGTCGTGGATTCTTCTTTTATATAAGGCTAAGTATATAATTAGAGTTGTAGTTTTTACTATAAATGAAAATGACAGTAAATCAAAAAAATTATCAAACAATGTGGAAGGTGCAAAATACTCCCCCCCCCCTTGACTCTCTCTGAAACTTGTGAGGAAGTCATGTAAATTTATTTTATGGTAGTTTGTTGAATATTCTTGAGATTACGTTTGAGAGTACAGTTATACACTTTCATGGATAAGCTCAGAAATTATTTAAGTCAAAGTTATCAAATGCATGTGTGAAACATGAGATTTTTTAGGCGCTAGAATTTTTGTAGAAATGGATGAAAATGTTATTCAGCTGGGAAATTTTCGATTTCTAAGCAATGTTTTTTATAAACCTCTAGAGAAATCTGAAAAACAAAAACTCAGAAGTTACTCCAATCAACACTATTAAATTCGTATGTAAAGTAAGAGATTTATATAGGTGCTGGAATTTTCACGAAAATCGATGAAATGTTCTGGCATTTTTTTCAAATTTTTGAACTTTGATTGTTGAACAGAGTTCATTTCTGTCCATTATTACGACTGGAGCCGAATCTCATCTACGATAAAAAAAAATTGCTGGAAAGAAAATTCTATTCCTTTTTTTTCCACAAATCTCAATTTCCGCTGTTATTTGACTTAGAGCAAATTTTTTTGACCTTTATAACAAAAAACGTAGATTATTGTGTAGGAAGAAATTTAAAAATCATGATTACAGAAACTTTTCATAGATGTATAACACTTCATAAAAATTCTACAATTAAAGCAAAATTTAAAAAAAAAACATTAGTTATACATTGATTCCATAGAGAAAAGTCATGGATCGAAAAATTCTATAATACTTGAACCAAGGCACAGAAATTACTAATCAATTTTTGATTTGATTCTAATCACTCAAAAATCCAATTACAATTATTGCTAAACCAGATCAAACAAAAAATTCTGAAAAATTATTATCAAATCAAATCATCTCGAAATTTTAGAATTTCACATCAAATAATCCCAAGATTTCCAAAAACTATAATCAACAACTTTTTCCAAATTCTACTTTTTTCTTACTCTATTCTAAAATATTCAACCAATTCCTGAACTTCTGAATTGTTAATTCCAAAATCTTAGCGAAATTCTTGAAAAAAATATCGGCGATACACAGTTTTTTTAAGAAAATGCAAAGATCAAAAAATTCTATTAAGATTGAACCAAAGCACTGGAATTACTACTCAACTTTGCAAAAAAATTCAATTCACACAAAAGTCTAATAATAATTGTCAAACCAAGAAAAATTAAATTTTATAAAACTATCAAAAAATAAATTTATTTAGAGTTTCCAGAATCTCACAGTAATCGATTCCAAGATCTTTAAAACCAATCATTAACAATTTCTAAATTCCACTTATTTCACACAGTCCCGAAATATTTAATCAATCCCTCAATTTCTCAATTCTAAATTCTTCAACTCAGAAAAACTCTAAAAAGAAACGTTCGTGACACACATATTTTATTAATAATTTTATCAAGAAACTTCCTAGATCAATATAATCCTATTTGTATTGAACCAATGCACAGAAACTACTAATTAACTTCACGAAAATTTCCTATCACACGAAAATGCAATAACAAATATTTAACTTAGAAAAAAAATTGAATTCCAAGAAACTGTCATCGAGTTATAAAATTCAAAATGTTCATAATCTCACAATAACGAATCCCAAAATCTCCAGGACCAATCACCTACAACTTCTTCCAAATTCCACTTATTTCACTCTGTGCCTCGAAACATTCAATCAATTCCTCAACTTCCCAACAACAAAAACCCCAACTCAAATCATCCCATGCTCTTAAACGCCACTCTCCCCCCTTAATCCACTCCCACCACCCCTCGCCCCCTCACCCGTCATAATAAGCAACTTCCCAATCCGGGAAACTTGAAGCGGCGCCGTTTGTTTATCAGCCCCCCTCCCCCCTCTTTTGAAACCTCCCCTAACCTTACAACGAGGACCTTTGTTTGGCATGCTTTGGTTAAAAGTATATGTGCGGTACTTGAACCGGCAGCGCAGACGAGCGAATGGTAACGAGAGAGATTTCAAGCCGATTCCAAAGATTCCAACTTGAGGGGGTGCCGCCTATTATGAACGCCGCAAAACTTTATCCGAATGCTTGCGAAAGGTTAAAAGAAATTGGAAAAGCCCGGGAAAATTGAGGGGAAGGGTGAAGAGGGAAAAAAAGAAGGGAAGAAAAACGAAGACGGCGAGCAAAGTAAATGCGAAGATCGCATCGAATTTCCCGAAGCGTGAAGCCGGGCTTCGATAGGGAAATAATATTTTATTTGACTATGGGATTACAGCCGCGATTTTATTTCCGCGCAAACGTAGATGAGAGTTTACTTATTCGGGTGCAAGTTACACAAGATGAATCTGCGCCGGCAATCGAGCGGTATTTATTTTTCGTCCGGGTTTTTTGCGTCATCTTTTTCACGGAGTATAGAATTGGTTGATGGGTTTCTCGGTTTTTGCGGGTGGGAATTATGAATTTTGTTTTGTTGGTTGCTGAGGAAAATGGCAAAGTGTTTTAATTGTTGGATTTGTTTTGAGGTACAATGAAAAAGTCTTTTGAAAATGGTAATAAAAGAGATCGAAATCTAAGGGATCATGATGCTCATGAGGATTATTTAAAAATGGATTTTAATACTTTGAAAATTATTTTTCACTTGAAAAATCGATTCATAGGATTGCGAATGTTTTATAAATATTTCGACAAATGAACTGTAGGAATTCGTGAAAGCTTGTAATAGAGTAATTGATATTATGCACATACTTTCGAAATATTCATTGCAATGTTGAATTTTTTATTCGTGATTAAAATAACTCATTTATTGAGAAATAAATATTAAGAACCAGTTATGTAACTACTAAATCATGTCATGTTACGTTAAGAAACAAATTATTCTGTAAAAATTTTTTTTGCTGATATTTTCATACTTGTTTAGAAATTTGCATTTCTTCGTTTCTTATTTGACTCCATAACATTTATGTAAAACACAGGGGGATGGTTAATATGAAAAATGTTTAAATATCTTTTCTAAATATATAATTTTCTTTTTCGAAAATAACTGTATATCTGTAAATAAATAGTATATTACATTACTAGGATGATAAAATCATTTTTTTCGAGTAATGTACGCTATTTAACAGTACGAGTACAGTCATAGCGTTTTTGCACTGTAAAACGGTACGATTATGGCGCCATAACTGTACTGGCACTGTAAATATACATTTTATAATAATGATAATGATCATGAAGAAGAAAATTTTAATATCCTTACATAGTAAAATATTTAACACATAATTGAGGGACTCCGTGCAACACAACCGTAGCGCGCGAAAACGCGGATAAGTATTGTCCAGTCTCCAAATCAAAGCTAAAAAAATTTTTTTCAATAAAAAGAAAATACAAAATCCTGTATTCTTCAGCTTGAAAAATCGCATCTTTTTTTGAATAAAAGTTTTTTTCTCCGACCATTTGTTTATCTGCTATACAATAAACAATAGTTTTTTCCACATTTTTGAAAATCAATGTCGTCCGGAACTTGAATCGCCGAAACTTCACTAATACTCAATCAATTTAGATGAATTTTTTTTGGCTGAATTCTATAAAACTGTACTCCCCACCAAAGCCAATATGCATTCTTGAAAAGTGTAAATTATTATTAATAATAATTTATTTATCAGTAGCGGTCGAGGTTGCTTCAACGCACTTCAACGTTTTTTCGACATGCGAGGAAGTTTTTC
>JAPYZL010036976.1:0-10549 GCA_030522825.1 Platygaster orseoliae | reverse complement strand
AAATAAATTGTCATCGTGAAATCTCTGCGCGAGAGGGTTGAAGGTCAACAGGGTGATATAGAGGGGTACTTGGGAAAACTAAAATTGTTCTTGTGTTCATTTTTGAGTACAAAATTATTGTGGCTGCTCAAATCCGGGCACACTTTTCTTTTTCATCCTTTAACTTATTACACAAGCTAGGCCGACCACTACTCCGCCCAGGCGAATAGGCAGAACGTTTCCCTGAGCACCCTCAACCGGCTGATGCTAGAATAATTAGGAGAAATATGTGAGCAGACAAAATCCCAGACGACGATCAAACCCTGCAACCAGGCAGTTTGGTCTACTTGCGGAATCACAAATTATCAAGAGCTGTCGATAACTACTACGCTGGCCTGGCCAAACCTGAGAGGGCCCCTACAGGGTCTAAGCCCAGGTGTTTACGACGTTTTACGGGGAATTATAAAACAAGTAGAATAGATAAGATTCCATTATAATGACCTTCCGCTGTTTGATTTGTGATACTGTGCTGATTTACATTGATTCGACCTGTTCACATCTCAGACTACAGCATTGTTTGTTTGAAGGTCAGCTCTTAGTTCCTCAGTGTTGTACAAATAAATGTCAATTAGAATACAAAAATTATAAATCATTTCATGAACATAATCGAGGTCATTGAAAGCAACGTAGTCTGTAAAATTTTGTAATATGGAAAAAAATTGCTATTTCAATCGTTTTTTTTTAAATATTGAGCGGGTATATGACGGGTTCATTACATGATTGGGTACATACGATTCAGTACACGATTGGGTCATCCTCTACGAAAGTGAAAACTTTCATAGAGAATGGCCAATATAGGAAAGTAGTATACGAGCTGTATTTGGTAAACGATTATATGTTTTAAGAGTTTTATGTACAACGTTATTTTCTTTTCTAAATATAAGAAACTCAGACAGTTAATTGCATAGAGTTCTATAGTTACCATCAATTAAAAAAAAAATTGCAAAATGGAAGGTCAGTTTTCAGTGAACTCCTGTTCATCCATACTCATCCATCTGCTCACTTTTATACTCAATTGTTTCTTCTATCTCTTCTCTTCTATCTTTTTACCCTCACTACTCTTTCTTCGCAAGTCATAAGAGAGCTTATCCTACCCCGAAAGTGAAAACCAATAAGTAATTATCATTTTTGGAAAAAGATATCTGAAAGTTTTTGTTCAAAGCGGCGAAGATGAACGCCGTACTTGAATTTGAATGATACTAATAATGAATTTTCCGTACTTGAAGGACTAGTTTTTTCAAGTAAAAATAATGCAAACCTATGAATCATAAGTTAGTATTACAACCTGTTGTTCAACAAAATCACGAGAGCAAAAAAGTGACAGTATTTGACTTCACTTTCCGAATATACGAAAGTAGTTATAATAACTTTCAGGGATTCAATTATTAATGGGTTTTGGAAGCGTTTTAATAGTTTTAGCATACAAATCTGCGAACATAATGCTTACAACTAGTTTCTATCATGTTACTTAGAAAAAATTATTATTAAAAAATTATACAGAGAAAAATTAGGCTAGGTCTATCATGGATAGCATTATGAGTTTGAATTACATTTTTTTGCTGCACTTAGTGCTCAAAGGCAACCCTCGAATTCTCTCGTTTAAGGCGACTCGCAACCTACTGTAACGCGAAAAAGACGCGTAGAACGGGAACCAGTTGAGAGAGAAAGAAAGACGAAAATAAAAGGTCTTGCGAGTCGTCTTAAGAATGTAGATTATAAACTCATTGCAATACAAGAACAGATGACACATTGGATTTATCAAACCAAGTCGGCAAGAAAGCTTTAACAAAGCATACTTCTGAGAGCTTGCTGTAAGCACTCAAAAGGCTTTTTTGCCAATTGGGGGATCTGTCAATGTGTCAATGTAGTTTGGATCGCAATTTTACTTTGGTATGATTCATCAAATGATTATCTAGAATTATGATTGCATGATCTAAATGATATCAAGCAGCATCTCATATTTTGAAACGGTACTTGAACAATATAAATAAACAATTTACTTATTATCGTCTGAAAACATCACTATTTTATTCGAATGCAATAAAGTTATTCAGTACCGCAGAAGAATGCAAAGTGGAGACAATCTGAGAATGATATGCAATCATTCGTTGCCAGGAATTGTTGGAGTTATGCTTCTCAAACAAGACGCATGAGCTTGGTGAAACTAGTTCTCGGAGACTAAAGGAGGATTTACAGCCTTGCCTATTCCTCTGCAGATTACTTTAGCGGCGGGCAGAGTTATGCGCTCCCATACTTTCTAATGTTGGTGACTGCCCGTTGCCCACCGCTAAAATACTCGGCAGCGGTTGTAATCTGCCTTAACAGTATAATTGCTTCCAATTCTTGGGCGACTTTGTAACTTAAATACATACATTCCAACCTTATTGCATTGGAAAAAGTAAGTACAACAACATGATGAAAGTACAGGGAACCTCCACTTATGTAGACCAGGTAAAAATGTAAACATTCGCCTAATTAGAGTCAGGAAGAGTTTCCATCATTTTTACGTACAGCCGCTGTTCATTGGCTCGTAAGTTGCTATGCATTGAAATGAATATACTAGTGAACAAAAATAAAAACAAGCAAGTGATGCGCTTTAGTGAGGGTGTAATATCATATGCATCAGCAAATTACCAGCCATTGAACAGTTTTGCCCGATGGGTTGGATTTTTGGTGTTAAGGGGGAAAACTCTCCACTAAACATGCCGTAAAAGACTGTATAGGCCTATATAAGTAGAAGTCCATTGTATGTCTTACACATGCTTCAATGATTTGCTAGAATTTCAAAATAAATTTGCTGCTGTTATATCAAAGACAAACGTTGCACTGCACATGTGCTGTGATGGCTTATAGAGTTCTCGTGTGCTTATAGTGTTCTCGAGTGCTCGTGCTTATTGCACGAGCACTATATTGCACGAGAACACTATAAGCTTATTGTATATAACGAGTTATATATATATATAACTCATTGCTCTATACGAGCAATAACGAGTTTCAATTTCATTACCATAAAAATAATTGTAATAGTATTCAGTGTAATAAGCGAGGTCTAAATGTACAAAGTGCACATTTTCTTGTCCTTCATGTATCAGAACCCTGGGATTCTAGAGCCTGTTTAAACCTTATTTGGATAACGCACTGCCTCACAACGTACAGCGAAAATTGGATATTATTATTTTATCCTATAAAAAAATTCTCAGTGCTGATTTACATGTACCATAATTATAGCGTTTCTCAAGAGTGCGATGTTGGCTAGCAATGGCAGATGCAATTTACTGGTTGGCAGCAAAGACACTTGGAAAGAATATGAATGTTCATGAGTAACGATTACCTCAAGATATACTTGACGAATAAAAAAAAGTCATTAGCCATCAGTTGAGATCACCAGAAAATGAAACAGTGAAGATGGCTATCAGCATGTGTTTTTGTATCAAGATTGCATGGCGCATATATGGTTTAAAATGCGACTTTTTTCTGGTTTTTTCGTAGATGGTACGGTTTCCATGTTTTCATAATAGGCAATTCTTTAACTCTCATCTGGACAATGTATAACAGGCGCTAGAATATTTAAATTGTAATGCTAGTTGGACGCAAAAAATTGTATCATATTTGAAAAATTTAAGAAAGTTATTACGCAAATACTACTAGTCAATACAACTGAAAAAGCGATGATGAATCACATGGAAAAATCCACTTGTTACCTCATACCTCATACTCCACACATATAATATGAATAGCGTCATTTAGACTGAATGCCGTGCATGAACTCTACGTACAACAGTTTTGAGATATCGAAAGAACTCAAATTTATGTAATAAGTGAAATAAGTTGAATAAATGAAATAAGTTTTTATGTATACGCAAGTTTATCCAAACATTACAGTTCGACGAAAAACACAAAAAGAAATTCCTAGCTGTAATACTGTAAAACCTCTTAAGCTTATAGAGTTCTAACACTTGAATCGACTAACTGATCTGGTAAACTTTCTTATTAAAATATTGTGATATGACTTCACTATAGCAGAGTTAGGTATTTCTTGCAGTGCAGTCGAAAAATCCATTTTTTCTATCAATTACAAGTTCAAAATTAGTTGACGCAATTTTGTAAACTTAAATAAATGAATACCATGACTCCAACTAAGGCATTTTACATTGTTTTATATTGTTGTTATTGTCAATTGATACAATTATGAACAGCTATGTGTATGATATGTTCATTCAATTTATAATTAACCGACCGAGTTTATAATAAACTGACTGAATTATTTCCAAGTAAATTTATAATCAAATTGACTGGGAATATTTAATTTTCTGCGTTTAATTCTACTTTGTGCTTAATATATCTCGAGGATTTTATATTACTCAAGTTCCAAACGTTTAAAAATAAACGAAAAACAAATGAAAAAACTGATTTATAGTTCTTATTAATTGAAATAAGTCATAGTTATTGGTAACAAACAAACATTATTGTAAGTTTCTTATTATTTTTAGTTTTAATCATGAGTGGAATTGAAAAATCAATTTTTTTTTCATGTTCGCTCATTATATAAACCTTTAGAACTTGGGGCACATAAGTTTTTTAAATTGTGCCTAATACAATGTATTTGCATTGACATCGTACAGCTATTTTTAGAAATGAACCGCAATTTCACTATTCACATTTTTGTTTTTTTCATACATGTCTTATCTTGGGAAATGAAATATACTGAATTTTACAAAACATTGCTTTCGTGATCTTGAGGTTGTGACTTAAAAAAATATAGCGGTATAAAACTTTTTATATCTGCATTATGACCCTACCTGCTGAATACGTCTTTTGGTAATGGTAAATGAATTAAAATCAACAGTCATTATGTGAATTCTCAGAATAATTAATTTCGTAAATTTTCTGACATGATAATTAAAAATTTACAATTTGGCATACTTGGAGACAAATTAAAATTTTAGAATATGAGTATTCTGGAGTTAGACATTTTCAAGATTCCAGAAATTTTTAAATTATAATTTATCACTTTCAATTGAAAAATGTTTCTCTTTCCTATATACATCATTCGTCAAAGTGCCAGTTCATAACAAGTACAGTGTCTTTTTCTACATAGCAATCATTAGAGAAAAATGATATAAAGTTTATACCTTTGGAATGATAAATATAGAGGTATGGAACGTACGAAATAAACTAAAGTTTTTTCGAAAAAAATAAAAATTTATTATCAACTTCTAAATAACGATTTTTTATGAGGTACTTGGCACTTCGAAGTTGAAAGCTATGATGATTTAAGATTTAAATTTTAAATTGGATATTTTTTGTTGTGTTAACTTTTTATCAGTGATATAGGTACTCGTCAATTTTTATTCCTTTTTTTATTTAGTACTTGAGAGAAAAAATTGTTTCCTTTTGATGTTAAAAAAATTTCATCAACAAATCAAAAAATTTTAATCTAGTTCAGTTGATCCTTATATTTCTTGTATTTTTGACATTGAATTTTGTATACTGTCAAAATCAATCTAAATGTTTGGCAGAGTTTAACTCTTTCTATTGAAAGCATATTTTTTGAAGACAACTTTTAATGACTTACAAGAGGAGGACCTTAGGGTTGAAATTTAAATCGAGGTTTGATGAGCATAATTCGCAAAATTATCGAATTTCATTCGACACAAGTAACGGATTTTTCGTAACTGAAGCCTGGTTTGAGAAATATAAGTATTTGAAATTCACGATTAGCATTACTAATGTACATGTATTAATTTTGTCGCACCTTTGTCTGTAGGCAGCCGTGGCATAATGGTAGCGACTCCGTCTGCAAATTCGGCGTTGTGGCAATAGATCCTGCCCCCTGACTTTTTTTTAACAATAAACTAACAATATTATTTTATAAAATTTGAACTTTTCATTTCTTTAATTTCATATAAATGTGATTGATGTTAACTGAAAAACTATAGCGATAAAAGGTAAGCAGAGAAAATTTTTTTTAGAAATGATAATTTTATAAAAATGAAGCTGAAAATGCCGTTACAAACAAACATAATAATCATTTAATATACATCGTCATATGTTATACATGTCAATGTTTTAACGATGTATAAAATATGATCACAGTTTGTTTGCAATGGCATTTTGAGTTTCATTTATATGAAACTGTCATTTCTAAAAAAATAATTTATCAATATTGTCACTATTATGGAATGGAAGAAATAAAAAGTTTAAATAATTAATATTATTGTCAGATTTGTCGTTAGAATAAAAAAAATTTCAGTAAGCAGGATCAATCATGAGACCTTTGAATTTTTGCAGGCTGCGATGCTATCACCATGAAGAAACAAAAAAAAACTTATTATTTTTATTTTTGGGCCCGGAGAATCGATAAATACTGGAAATTGTAGATATTAAATATAACATTCAAATTGAGAAAGTCATAGTATTACAATTCTCAGAACGTCGAATTTTTCAAAAATAATTTTATGAAATTTTTGTTTTTATACTCGATTTTAAAATCTTAAGTTTTCACGACACTCGGTATTTCAGGATAAAAGCACTCTTTTCTTACATGACCGATAACAAAACCAATTAATTAACATACCTGAATCCATAGTTTCAACATTTCGATGGGTCCGTGCCATTTCATAGTATCTCATTTTTAGGCAAGAAAAATTACCGTATTGTCTAGGCGACATGGTCGTTTTTCTTGCCTAGGAACGAGATACGATGAAACGGCAGGGATCTATCGATGTTATATTCGAATTCGGGAAAAATTAATATTTCAAAAATTATACATTCAGTTCTAGGCTCCACATTTATAGTACATTTGGTATTTCAGACTTTTATTTAGTAGACTCTATAAATAGATATAAGGCGTCTGTAATTGTCATATTAAAACTGAACGACCCAGTAAACATTTATGATTTCATATCCAATCATATCATATATCATATGATATCATATTAATCATATCATAAGCACACATATGCTTCGTCATTAGCAGATCATTTGATATCAATATCATATGATATGCATGGAATATCATAACACGGCAAGGCATGGTGTGATATCATATTGCACTCAAGTGACATCATCATTTGACATCATGAATTCATTTGACTGCGATATGACATCATGGCATGACATATCACGGCGTGATCAGAAATTATATCATGAATGTTTACTGGGGAGTCGTTAATGAATCACACGAATTTTTTCAGTATTAATTTCCACAAAAATAAAAATATATATAAGATAGTATAACCTCAATATAACACAAAAATATTGGAAAAAATAACACAATATTGTCCACAAAATAATGTTTTTATCAGGTAGTATGACAAGTTTTTCTTTTTGCTGTGTAATTTGGAACAGGAAAAACACTCGAATATAAATTATGTCAAAATATAATTACTCTTGAAAGGGGGTAAATTGAAAAACTTCACGAATAAATAAGCGCGGAATTCTTTAATTGTCATTTCGATTTGGAACAAAATAAATTTTCTCACCATGTTTTTTATCGCCGGTTTCTTTTAACAAGTAACAAAGGCAAACCAGGGCTCGTCAACTCAAACGGGGCTTTTGGCTAATCGTTTATACAATATATATAGATATATTGTGCCGTGAAATAATTTCTGGAACCAGACACCAGAGGCGCTAATTTTATATATATAGATATATTGTGCCGTGGAATAATTTCTGGAACCAGACACCAGAGGCGCTGATTTTAGCCATCCGAACAACACAGGAGTCGACGAGCCCTGAGGCAAACAAATAACCAAACACAAGCGTGCAAAATAGGGATCGACGACAATTGATCGCCATTCACCGCCATTCATCGCCATTGACGATCATGGACGATGATGCCGATGCAGTTCACTCAAGTATATCGATATTTTCGTTCCGATACTCGATAACTCGAGTATTTTGCATCGATACACAAGACTTGACGATACCTGCGGTATCGATACTTTCACAGTCAGTATTGTGGGAGTTTTATGAAGGAATATCGAATGAAACTCCTACGTATCTGTATTTTTACTATTTATTAGATTACATCTCAAAACTGAACAAACTGGGGAGATAGCGAGATCTGAACAGCACAAGAGTCGTCGAGAGTAGTTGTGTGTAGTCAGTCGACCCGCAAGTCCGCGCGCAGGTGGAAACCCCAACTGGTCGCCCCAGCATGGTACATACCCCAGATTGTGATACGTCTGGGGGCACTATGCGCAACAGTGCGCGTGCCCCCACAGTATCGTTCGATGAACAATCTCAACTGAGATTAATAGAATTAATAAAAAAAAAAAAAAAAAACTCGAGAAAGACCATATAGTTCATGGACCCTTAAACCATATAGTACATGGACTGCTCGTCACCTATCTTGTTGTACACTAAAAATTGTGTCCTACATTTATGATAAGTTGCTTGGTCTAAGCCTTGCATTGTGTCTACACTGTAAAAAATCTCAATGTATGATTCCTAGCCGCTAGTAAGTTTCTATTTGGAATTTAATGTATTCAATTCATTAGGAATACTGTATGACATTAGATCCACTAAACTGAATATAGCGCTACTACTATCGAATAGTACATTAACTGTAACGCCCAACAACGTTCCAGCCTATACTCAATACAGTAATAATACTAAAAGTAGCAATGCTGCTATCCGACAGTTTTTTTTACTTTCGGTCGGTACAAATGTTATCTTTAGTATAGTAGAAGTAAAGTAACTTTCAGTAACTTGGAACTCACTTATTTATCCGAAATCCCAAAATGCCGAACATTAGAAGAGAATGTATATAATATTATTTCAGAGAATGTACATGAACTTCGTATACACGGGGAAAAAAGGGGTATGATGTAGCACTAAGTAGGCATTGCTGCAGAACCGAGAGAAAGCGCTACTGCTAGGTACTGATTTTACACCCAGCGCGGTCTAAATATGTCTAAACTGTCAAAAATATAACCAAATAATCAAATCATAACACATGATTTTGACAGTTTTAGACAGATTTAGACCGCGCTGGGTGTAAAATCGCACCCAGCAGTAGCACTTTCTCTCGGTTCTGCAGCAATGCCTACTTAGTGCTACATCATACCCCTATTTTTCCCCGTGTATTGTGTAGATTATTATATTTCTTCGAAACACACATGACGATGCTTTTTGTTTTTCATTTTTACATACGAATCTGAAAAAACTCGGAAAGTATTACGACATTACGGAAAATAATACCAAGTTGGACAAATTATTACAAATTTCAAATTTATAAAAATTCATCTTGTTTGAAATTGCAAAAATTTCAGAAAATTAAAATAATTTGCACATTCTTTACGATGTTTAATAATTTAATTAAAATCGAAAAGTTTGTCGAATTTGAGAGATTTCTCATTCTAAATTGGCATACTGCTTTGATTGCGTCATATTTATCCGAAATATACAGAACAATGATTCAACATTTTTAATGAGTATCTGAACAGAATTCAAAACATGGCATCATGCATTTTGAAATCGACTTACCCAATCAGAAAATGATATGTCGGTATATGTATTGCACGTGTGTCGTTTCAAATGAAATCATCCAGCCAGTTAGAGTAATGTTTTTTTATTGCATGAAATTTATTTTTTTAGTGTTTGCATTGAAATCGAAGAGACGTATTTTTTCTTTTTGCTTGATTTCGAGTTCTCTCGTTGTGAGGAATTTTTGAAAACGTGTCTAAAAACTTGAATTTGCGTTATTGGCGCAGGTTAATTTTTTTTTAATGCGATAATTTTGCCAAAAAAAGACCGATCTTCGAATTTTTTTTTCTGTTTTTAGGTAAAAAATTACTTTAAAAGATAAAAATCAAAACGCGATATTTTTGATAAATTTTATTTATATCGTGAAAAAAAAAAATTGAAAAAATTTATAATTCAAAAATCTGCATCATAGTTTTCTTTCACTAAAAAAAGTTCGGACTTGATAACTGTAGAATAGCGAGTTTTCAAACTATCTTTGTTACCAATCTACCTATCGAATCAAACTTTCTTTTCCATCCAACCATATCTACGTGAAGTTTTTACGGTAGTCGCTTACAGGATTTTACTAAAAACGCTAAAGCAATTTTTCGCTCTAAATGATTGGAATTTTCGTTTTCTTAAATTCTATTATTTGAGAAATCTCAAAATTTGGAAATCGTTAAAAAGTACAGACAAGTTAAATGTATTTCATATTGAAAATTGAAAATATGTGGAAACTTCGAATAATCTTTTCAAATTTTTTGTGAATGTTAAAAGTTACAAAATTTTCTACTTTTTCACAACTCAAGTTTAAATTAGTTGAAAACTTCATAACGATTTTTAAAAGTTTTATAATGTTCTAAAATTGTCAAAATTCTATAAATTGTCAAAAATTCATAGCATTTTCCTATCAATAATCTCAGTTGAGATTAGTAGAATGAATAAAAAAAAAAACGCGAGAAAGAATTGTCAAGCTCAACTGAGTTATTTTACAATAATTCGTGAAAACCATTTCAAGTCCTACTATCCACATTATCAG
>JAPYZL010036965.1:0-19086 GCA_030522825.1 Platygaster orseoliae | reverse complement strand
GTAAAAACGTTTTTTTTTAAATAAATTTATTCATGACAAATATTTGTAATGAATTTTTTGTTGAATTTGTCCGGATTTTGGTGGCGCACCCTGTATATCGTCAAAGATAAAAAGTTAGACAATCCAGAAGAAAATTTATTACATACCTTCATGAATTTATTACCTTTATTACCTTCATGAATTTTTCCTGAAAATTTTCCTGCTTACGCCTTCGGTGATGTTGAGTTAATAGTGTTTGCAGTTCTGTTTGCCCGTTTTTGCTATCGATGAAATTTGTTTTCATCGCTGTAAGCTAGCTCTAGTGCATAACTATTCGAATTTTATGATAAGGTCAGCTTATTATGAAATATTATATTATTATAGAAAACTGTGACTACTGCAGAAAATTTTCAATAATATTTCCATTTTCTTATGAATTCCAACAATTTACATTTGTTAACGTTCTTTTAATTAAAAATCGGAAAGATTTTTCGAATAATTTCCAATAACTTAAACACTCATTGATTCTAAAAATTCATCATTATAACATTCCAGTATCAAAAATTCAAACGACCCTCACATAATACTCGACTAAATGAATGAAGAAGAGAATACATACTTTCACAAAAATACATGTTCTTTTTTCTGTTCCTTTTTTCTCTTTAGAAACTGTGGTGTTCTTGATTTGTGTTTTTATCCAAAAAATTAATAAAAATTTATAATGAGTACAGATAATTATTGGTTTGTATAAATAAGGACAAACTTGTAATTTTCGACCCGATCAAAACGACATCGTTATAGTTACAAGTCGATCTGACAAGTCCTTTTATTGGATGGCCGGAATGCGCTCAATGTCAAGCTGGTTTTGTATGCGTGAGTACAGCTCGTATTTGATGCTCCGGGAGAGCCGGCAAAAGGGGAGTCGGGACGAGGGTGAAGAAAAGGAGATCTCGATTCGATTCTAATGCCATTGGGAATTCAATTAACCCTCGCGTGTTTAGCCCGGGTTTCGCCTCGATGATGTTTATATATTGTGCCCCAATGAAATTGGCTGTGATACCTCTGACGTTTCATAGAATAAAAAATCGAGTTCCTGACTTTAACGCAGTCAGGCATTTATGTCAGTGATTTGCAAAAACTGAAAAGATTTTTTAGATTGTTATTAATCAATAAAAATATGCAATAGTTTTGTTAAAAGGAGGCATCTTCACACGACAATTGAAAAAAAAAAATAGGCAAAGGCAGTGTCGTAAGGCAGAACTATGTCAAACATTCATAAGTCTTCAAGAACTACTAACACAAATAAAAAAAGAAAGTCAAATATTTAAGAAATTTTGTTATGTGACAATTTGATATTTTTTCAAAATTAAAGGCGAGGCAAAAGGAAGCAAAATCAAGTCAAGGTCAAGTCAAGTCAAGTTAGAGTCAGGTCAAGTTAAGTCAGAGTCAAGTCAGGTCAGGTCAAGTAAATGTGAAGTTAGTCAGGCGAAGTCAGAATCGAGGTCAAGTCTAGGACAAGGTCAAATCAGAATCAGGTCAATTCAGGCTGAGATCAAGTCAAGGTCAAGTCAGAGCTAATTAAACATGCATAGATCTTTTTTGATAACTTTATAACTTGACCTGACTCTAATTTGACCCTGACTTGACCTTCACCTGACTTGACTTGATCTGACTCTAATTTGACATTGATTTGCCTCTGACTTGGCCTGACTCTGATTTGACATTGATCTGCCTCTGACTTGACCTGACTCTGATTTGACATTGATCTGACTATGACTTGACCTTGACATGATGTGACCCTGATTCGCCCTTGACCCGACTTTAATTTGATCTTGGTTTTATCTGACTCTGACACAATCTTAGCTTGACCTGACTCTGATTTGACCTTGACGCGACTGTTTTGACCTTGAGATAACATGACTCGACCTGACTCTGATTTGACATTGATTTGACTCTGACTTGACCTGATTCTAATTTGTCATTGACCTGACTTTGATTTGACATTGATCCGACTATGACTTGACCTTGAGATGATATGACTCTGATTTGACCTTCACCAAACTTTGATTTGACCTTGGCTTGACCTGACTCTGATTTGACCTCAACTCGACTTTGATTTGGCCTCGATATGACCTTGATTTGACACGACTCTCGTTTGACCTTGACCTTTACTTGACCCTACCTTGGCCTGACCTTGACCCGACTCTGACTTGAGCTTGACTTGACCTTGACCCGACCTTTACCCTACTATGACATTTTCATGACATTTTTCGTGACATATTTTTGTCAAAATTGTGCAAACTATGTTGCTTATTCTACTACGTTTTAAAGGGTTACCAGTATTCAAATTGATCAGTCTATAATTCATAATAATTTGTTTATCTTACAGTAAGGTAACCGATGAATCATTATTTTTACGGGTATTTGTTTTTTATTCTTCAATCCAGATTTTTTCAATTCTTTCTTTAAACGAAATCTTTTTTAAACATGAGAAAAATTCGAATTGAAAAAAAAAATTGAAAAAACGATTTTTTTCTATCCTGAAAAATACCTACCACTGAAATTAATTCAACTTTTCACGAAAACCCACGAAAAAAGGGATATTTTTCGTACCGACCTCTGATACCGCAAAAATGTTATTCGTTGAGTAGATGTATGACACGCCACGTCGCGCGCGGTTGACATATCTTGTTAGCAAAGTCAGCGAGATGCAGTAACAGATGTGAGTACGCGAAGCGGGGCGAGCGTTGGGGTCTCATCCTGATTGACATATTTTCCGCGACGCTGCCATTCAAATGCGACCGGCCATTCGGAACCCGAAAGACGAACACGAGAAGCGCATTGTCCGATTCTCGTAATATCGAAAACGACAAGTTTGTCAAAATTTCCATGAATTGCGAAAGAAAAATCTGAACGGAGTTTGAATAACGTTCGAGAATGAGAATTCATGCGTGAAGAAGTATGTAACATCTCAGGGGAACATTGTACGTGAATGGTCGTGAATATAGATATTATTTATGATCGTTTATGACAAGTCATCATGCATTGTGGTAGAAAACGACTTTTATAAAGGAACGAACGTGATCACACGTGTAAGGTACATATATTGGCCTACGAAGAAAGTCATCGCCTCTTTCAATGGAAACATGAGATTTAAAAAACATTACGAAATACACAAGAGAGAAGCTTAAGTTGGCTTTTGAGAAGAAAAATTTGAATAACGAACGAGT
Source organism: Platygaster orseoliae (assembly GCA_030522825.1). NCBI lineage: Eukaryota > Metazoa > Arthropoda > Insecta > Hymenoptera > Platygastridae > Platygaster > Platygaster orseoliae. The sequence goes on along the minus strand of JAPYZL010036965.1, from coordinate 15,877 downwards.
TGTTCCTTGCTTTTTTTTAATAATCATTTTTTAAGATTGTGAAGTTTTTGTGGTCGGAAGAAATTGTGAAATCTTACAGGTTTCAATTTTTTGAAACTACTTCATGAAATTCCATCATTATTACGTATTTCATCTTCAGAAAACGTTGCAAGAAAAATTGCCAAAGTGCAAAATGTTAATCAGTTGATTTTTTTGCAAGTACCGAAAGCAATATAATTTGATTAATGCACTTTTTACCTTTTCCTCATTTTATTGAATGAAACAAACACTGGGAAAGTATTCGTGTAAAGTAACAATTACTTGGAAAATTTCAATCCCCCCAAGACTATGCTCACGAACTACCGACGTTTAATAGAGCACATCCCCGAGCCGAGAAAACCGTAACGACCTCGATCGAAATCGCTTCAATTCCGCGGCTCATTTCTACAGGTTACCTCGGTTCCTGCGGTCTCGAATGTAGATTCACCCCACGCCATTTACAGCCTTTTCCCTCTTCCTACCTCGTCACTCCCGGATCTTGCACGTGGAATCGCGAGGAAGATCCCGAGGAGTTGGAAAAGCGAAATCTGCAAGCCAAAACGAATCAACGTAATCCTTCTCTGGGCGCAGAAAACCCCGCGCCCGATGAACATTTCGCAAATGGATCCATTTCTCTTTTTCCTTTTTCTCTCTTTCTCTATCTCTCTTTTTCTCTCTCACACTTTTCCTTAGTTTGTCAACCCTTCGCCTTTTACGCAAAAAAAGCCAATTCCCCGCGTTTGTATGTTTACTCGGGTTTTTCAAGGAGGGTTTTCAAATTGCAGATGAGCATTTTCAAATAGTTTCAAGTAATTGGATTGGTGATATGAGTGGTGGATAGTGGTTTTCATTTCAGGAGAGAAGAGAGGCACATTTTTATGGTCTTTTTACTTGACGACCTTGAAATTTTGGTAATTTTATGTATGGAAATATAAATTTAAGACTGAATATAGTCTGAAATTTGGGGTGAGAAAAAAGTAATCATGGAGTTCAGGATTCTAGTTTTCTACATTCTAGGATTCGAAAGTATGGAATTTTTAATCATAGAATGTCAAATATAAAAATTTAACGATAACTTAGAAAAGATTTTACAATTTTGTATATCTTATATAAAATATTTTACTTTTTTTCTAAGAATGAGAATTCTAGAAATATGTATGCAATATTTTTTTGACTTACAGTAGTATACTGTAAAAATTGGATCTTCGATTGATTCTAGAGTACGATGGTTAGGTTTTTGAAAATTTCTCACTCGTGAGTATAAAACTCTAGAATTTTCTTTTATAAGATTTTCCAATGTTGATTTTCTCACTATTATGATTGTGAATTTAAAATAAATTTTTTAATAATTCAAGATTTCATGGGTTGGTATTTTACAACTCAACTATTATATTTTGTAGAATTTGCAACTACATTTCCATATATATATAACATTCTGTGAATCTGAAATTTATATGATCTTCGAATTTTATATCCTAGAATATGAATTTCTTGAATATGTTAGTCTTAAATCAAAACTTGGAAGTGCGATTTTATAATGTTTATATGAACTTAAGTTGTCAGATTTGTGAAATAACGATGATCCTTGTGTCATAAAAAAATTTGTTCAAACATAACTGCAGTTATAAATTTGTGTCAAAGATAACGTGAAAAAAATACATATAAAAATTGTTTACACTCATTGATCAATAAACAGGAAAATAAGATCATTGAATGAAATGTTCAAAATCTTCAAATTTCTAAACCTAAAGCATTAAATTCGACAAACCTTAAATAATAGTAATTCATACAGAATTTCAAATTAGGTAATTATAAAAAAAATTTTAATTTCTTCGAATCAAATAAACATTTTTAAAAACAATCAGAGTGAAAATAATAGAATTCTATGAGAAAACCATTTTTTGAAAAATTAAAAAAATATACATAAAATCTATATAATTTCGAATTATAGAGCAGCAAATTCTAGAAAACGTGAATAAGTATCGAAAGAAATATTTCAAATTCATTAAAATTCTAGAAAATGCAATTATGAATGTTGAACAAAATATTTCACTACAAGAAAACTATACAAAACTATAAAAGTATTTATCTCTAGAAAAATACAAGAAATCTATGAAAATACTAGGAAATTCTTTAATATTCCAATAATGCTGGAAAAAAATGCCAGAAATATTAAAAATCTATTTATACTGAACAACTGTGTTGATCTTGAAATCTTTAATTTATGAAACATTAAAATTCTAGGGTAAATCATTTTGGACATTAATACAGAAAACCATCGAAGTACCAAATGAATCTTCAAATTGTATAAACACAAAAAAAGAGAAAAAATGTACAGAAAATATATACGAAGATGCCATTTTCCGAATACTGAACGATTATTATTGTAATCGTCGAAATTGTAATATAATAGTTTTTAAACGAATTCATTCGTGAAGCGATCCATAAAAATTCTATAAATTTAGAAATATACTATAGAATACGAGACGATTGAACAAAGTAAAATACGAAAATTCTTTGAATTTATGAAATATTTAAAATCTATGTAGTTGTAACTTTTTTTTAAGTCCATAAAAATTTTCAAAATCATTAAAACCATGGTTTTTATAAAGTATCGAATTCTAGAAAACAATATTGATATCCATTTCAGTATCAAAAAATACTTAAGGGTATATAAATATACTGAAAAAAATTTATAAAAAATAGAGAAAGTATTAAAAAAAAAAACAATCATTTCTGATTCGAAAATTATAAGAATCAAATTTCATTGACAAATATGTATATAAAAAATATGCAACTTTGGACTCGAATTGCTTAACAAAAAAATACCAAGATTTGAAAAATGGAAAAATTATATTTAGTTAAATTGATCGTCAACAATTGCAAATTACGAAATCCTATAAGAAATAGATATTTTTTTCAAAAACTCCTATCGACAATTTTGTCTGCCTACGCCTCTGAACTTATATATAGGTATTCAGTAGTGAAATCCCAAAAATTCACATTTCGAATTTAAACTTCCAGAATAACAGACTATCTTTTCAATTCTACATACATATGTATCAAGTCGAGAATGCTACATTATCAAATAATCAATTTAAAAATTAAAAATAAAAGAAAAATTGAATATTGACGAATTTCATACCATAAAATTAAAGTTTTCTGGAATTAATATTGTAGAACTCAGTGCACTCTATTGTGTTTTGAGTAGTTTAGAATTTCACAAAAAAATTGCTAATGTATGATCCTAAGTTTCACAACTTAAAACTCTAAAAATCCAAGTAGAAATTTTTTAAATGTTTACACGCGTAATATTTCATACAATTTTAAATTTTTTAAGATTTTTTATTTAATACTACCGAGTAAAATAAATCAGATTCAACACTACTCTAAAAAAAATTCGACTTTAAACCAATTTCTCAAGGTGAAATAACCCTTTAATCTCGTGTCACTATTGAAATAGAGACATCACGTAATTGAAGACAGCAAAAAATCGTCGGACAGATCCCTTGAAAAAACGCATTAAACGATGGTACGATAAGACCGTACTTGTTCGGCTCGGAGTGTTATCGTCCTGGAAAAGACAGTCATGTCGATAATGCGCCGTCCGTGCTGTAAATCACGGTGTTTGCATAAAATATTAATAAGTGACACGAGTCAATCCCGGATTACCGCGGCGTTATGCGAAGGGGGCCCCGAAGCCTCCGAAAACAGATACGCTCGCCACTTTATCTATCTCTATTTTATTATGTTTGTGTTGGCTTTTCCCACACGAAGGGTCCCAAGTAATCGATCTTCGCCATTTCAGTTGGGTAAATAGTAATAATGCGAATTGACACGCGACGACTCTCTCGACGTCCACGAAAATCTTGGGGGCAGACCGCTTGTCTCATGACAAGAGTAACGAGATTCACACCATTCGAAAAATCATGGTTACTGAAAATAGGGAAAATAAGTTTGAATGAATAGGCATCACATAATTTTGGAAAAGTATTTGTATATTTTTTAGTATCTGAAATTGAACTGTTATGATTTTTTTCAGCGAGAGATGGAAAAGGAGGGCATAATATATTGTTATATATGGCCAAATTCTATTGATTTTTTTTCGGTACGAAGAAATGAGTTTATTCCGTATACATCCATTGGTTGATTATTAAACAGATAGTTGAAAAATAGGCAAACGCATAGAAAGTCTGCGCCGTAACGAAAAAATACGTCAATCACTCGTAAGTCTTACCTCGAAAACTATTTCCACCAATTAAAAAGAACGTCAATCATTTGAAAAATTCGGTTTTGTTACTCTTAAAGTTTTCATAAAAATCAAATTTTATTTTATTAAAATGGAAATTTTCATAAAAATGAAAAATCAAACACGGGAAACGAGGAAGTCAAGGTCAAGTCAAGGTGAAGCAACAGTCAAAGTAAAGTTTGAGTGAAATCAAGGTCAAATCAAGGCGAAGGTCGAATCAGAGTCAGGTCAAGTCAAGTCAGAGTCAGGTCAAATTAGATAAAGGTCAAGTAAAAGTCAAGTCAAGGTGAAGGTCACATCAGAGTCAGGTCAAGTCAGAATCAAGTCAGGTAAGGTCAAGTAAAGGATAGGTCAGAGTCAGGCCAAGTCAATGTCAATGTCAAGTCAGGGACAAAGTCAAATCATAGTCATGTCAAGTCAGGGGGAGGTCAAGTCGAGATCAAGTCAGAGCTAACCTGTCTTGACATAATAAACCTGCCTCTAATTTGACCTTGAATTGAGCTTCACCTGACTTGGTTTGAGATTGATCTGACTCTGACTCTTACTTGATCTGGCTCTGTCTTGACCTGACTCTGATTCAACATTGATCTTACTTTGACTTTGACTTAACCTTGATCTGACTTTGATTTGATCTTAACCTGACATTGACCCGAATTTGATTTAACCTTGACCTGACCTTATTTGTCCTGACACTGACGTCATCTGACCTTAATTTGTCCTAGCTCATACTTGGCCTCACTCTAATATGTCCTGACTCTTATTTGACCTTAATCTGAGCTTTGGTGACTCTGATTTGACCTTCACCTGACTATACCTGACTCTGGTTTGACATTGATCTGAGTATGACTCTGATTTGACATTTATCTGACTCTGACTTGACCTTACTATGACTCTGACTTGATCAGACTCTGATTTGACATTGATCTGACTATGACTCTGACTTGACCAGACTCTGATTTGACATTGATCTAATTACGACTCTGACTTGACCAGACTCTGATTTGACATTGGTCTGACTCTGACTTAACCTGACATTTACCCGACTCTGGCTTGACCTTGGCTTGCTCTTACCTTGACCGGACTCTGATTTTACTTTGAGATGACTTTGACTTGAACATATTTTCGTGACATACCTACACCCCCTACCCCCCAAATGCCCAATACCACGGGAAAAGTCGTAGTTCTACGTCAAAATTCAAATTATTTCGAAAATCAATAGTATCTCTAGTTTTTTCTTAACATTCCCATTAATATTTTTTACCTTCTTCCAATCTATACTGACTTTGTACATAAAACTCCATTCTATCTTCTCGAATGAAAATAAAAAATGTCACATCTTATTGAAGAAGCTCGCGAATTACATTGAACATTGCAAAAAGTTGCCAAACAGCCTCCGGCGAAACGGTTATATCAGCAACCGACGGTTAATGCTCGGCACGTGTCATGCCGTTATCATCGCCGCGTGGATTGCGCCCGAGTGTCACCGTGTTTCTATTATCTGTAATAATATATTCTTTCTATATAAGCCCGACGTTGTTTCGTCCCCAGGGATCGGGAGCGCGTGCGTTTGTCAATGTTTGCCGGTGTCGGCACCCACCTACTTATGCAAATTATTTAATTTAACCCCCTCCCCTTATTCCTCGCGATACTTTACTTCTCGGGGTTTCTTGGGCCCCGCCCCCCCCCCCCCAATAGCCCTCTTCTCGATCGTATCTTCGAAACCCATTCGTATTCATTGCCTCGTGGGGGGTCAATTCTACAATCAACGATACGATACTATGTTTTTTCGAGTGTTTGGCAGTCGAGAAAAGTCAAGTGGAAACAAGGAGGAATGGTTTTGGTTTTGTTGAGGAGTATGAGTAGTGAATGAATTAGATTGTTCACTTTTTTTATTTCATGGAATATTGTATTTTATTATGCAAGTAGATAAACCAAGTATTGGTTCAAAAATGTAAGGTATATCAATTTTTGTAGACAATTTTTTGAAAATCCACTATGGAAATGATAAATAATTAACTTAACAATTAACTTTTATAACTTTCATATTCAAATTTATTTGCCCGAACTTATTTTTATTATTTTGTTCCTAAGTATTATATACATATTATTCCCAATTCTGACTTGTACTTACTAATCGAATTCCATCAAATGCACTAAATATGCCCAGACATTCGTAAAGCTATACTTGATTTAGATCTCGAATTTGTGAAAGTAAAAAGAAGCGAGCTAATGGTGTGAATGAATTACATTTCTAAAATAGTACGGTATGCTTCTATAAACAAAAGAACCGATTACAAAAAAGTAAAAGGTAAGTTATTTACAGAGTGACTAGGAAGATTAGTACAGAGATTCTAAAACAAGCTGTTTCCATGTGACACAATTATAAGCAAAAAAATGACATCCTACATATTTTTGTACGTGAAGAAAAGTGGTTTATCTAATTCATAGAAGGATGAAATATTAGTCATTCATTCATTCTTTTCATGATCTGTTTTCAATGAAATAAAAAACTAATGTCAATTATTGCTCTATACAATCCGTCAATAATTGTCCAATAAAAAATGGCCTTCATTTTCCTGAGAGTAATGTAGATTTTTCGTTCATTGCATAGGTTATTTATGAAAAAAAACTTAAAGATTGGAAAAGATCTTTCTTTCATCAGGGTAGATTTAACTTTCTAATTAAGTCTTAATCTATTTTGGATTCTAGCCAGTGTTTTTTTTTCTTTTTTCATTCATCTTACTAACAAACCAAAATGTCTGAATAAAAATTGCTTATAAATGGGAAGAAAAATCTTGAATAATAATGAAAAAGTTCAGTTTGTTGAAAAAACCAAGTTTTTTTACATCGGTTTTCATCAATTTTCGTAAAGTTGGAGGAAATACTAAGTTATTCTTTATCATTTTACATCAGTTTTTATCAAGTTCAGTTTGATGCTGAAAAATCCAAGTTTTTTACATAATTTTTCATAAGATTCAATTTAGAGCTAAAAAAGTATGTTATTTAAGTATTTTACATCAGTTTTCATAAGGTTCGAGAAAATACTAAATTATTCTCTATCACTTTACATCATTTTTCATATGGTTCAGTTTGGTGTTGAAAAAACCAAGTTTTTTTATATCAGTAGTCATAACATTTTTTCATAAATTTATTGAAACTGCATCATATTCCATCACACAAATATTTTCCAAAGTACATCATTTTTCATCATAAAAATAAGAAACAATTATGTTATGTAAGTAGATGAAAATTGATCCAGTTAAAAATATGCATCAGATCTTATCATTTTTTTCAGCAGGGTGAATAACTTCAAATCAGATGTTGATATTAATTTCTTTTCTGATGATTATTTGATAATTGTAATGACAACAGTACTTTTCATTATAGAAATGAACGTATGTGACCTGAAACGAAGAAATGAACCTTAGAACACCATTATTTTATGCTTACTTTCTAATATCCTTAACTTGGGTTATGTGCCGAAACGAATGGTGCTTTTAGACCTATTTTTTCAATTTTACGTCACATATTTTGTAATACCTATCTTAAATAAATGCATTTTTTTATGTACTATAAATATGTAGTTATTTCATGTACAGTTTCAAACACACATAATGTGTTAAATTAAAGACACCCATATATTAAAGTTATATAAGCGTGTATACATTTTGTAAACTTTTAATGCATTATTAATACAGGATATGTGTAATGGGCTTCACACAGTTTTTCTTTAATTTAAGATAAAAACTTTTAACAGTGCACTAACGCATAGCAAAGCACGCAGATAGCTCGTTCTATATAAATGACGTGTCATGTGGTATTCCGCTTTTTTCGCGAGTATAGTGCAAAAGCACGCGCTGGCAAGTGTAATCGTAAAGCTCGAGTTGACGTATATATAAAACTGAAGCATCGCGTTGAAAACGCGATGGGATATTGGAGTTGCGCTTTGAATACAGCGCAGAGCCCAGCGAGGACGGCAATAAAGCCTTTTGACGGACGGCCTAGACGTGGACGATGCGCCACTGACATGGCGCGTGCATTTTTCCCCGTGTAATCGAGGGGGAAAACGAACGAGCGTCGACGCTAACACGTCGTATACACTTTATGCGACCCTTAAGCCCCTTGATTTAAATGCAACTTTGGGGATGAAATACGGGCAAAAAGCTGCGATTGCAGATGAAAAATCCCCCAGGGTTGAAGTTATCCATTTATGAACAATATTGCAAGGATTAGTTCACATCAAGATCATGTGTCACTGTGATGTGAATGGGTTTTCACTTTTGTGGAATTTGAATCTTTGATTATTTCGCTTTTGCTTCCTTTAAAATGAATTCCAATCATCATTTAACACTTGGTTTATACTCTTTCATCTTCCCATGCGAAAAAGCGGCTGAATTGAAAAAGCAACACGGGAGAAGGAAGGAGAGGAAAAAAAAATACGAAATGATTCAGGAGGAAACGCATCAGCGTAAGTCGCAATACATTTTCTCGTATATCACGATGGTTATTATGCCTTTATATCGCCGCGAGAAAGATACACACGGGAGTCTGCTAATCTGACATCGCCTTTAGGGTGAATTCGTCGTGGTGTTGCCGGCGCTCGGATAAATAAATCAACTCGTAAGCAGACGGCCATTACGGGCGCGTGATACGTGCATACCTTGAGTATACCCAACTTCGTGTTATATTTTGCTTTACGGTTTTTTTGAAAAATTCCCTTATTTTTCGAAATCGATAATAACGTTTCATTCCTTGGAACGGAAAACAATGCGAGAACGTGGCCAAAAGTCATAAGAAAATAGGTTTTTTTTTTTAATTTTTCTAACGCTCGTAAACGAACGACGTTGATGTACCAACAATCAGATATACGATTCAAGAAGTTTTAGGTAAAGAATATTTTCTCTACTTTGTTTTAAATCGTACCATTACAAGTAGTTAACTGTATTTTCAATAAATAAATAAAAAATGAAATAAAATGGTTTCTCTGCTTGTTGAACTGTTTTTTTCCTTCGCTTTTAGGAAGAAGTACGTACTTCTCCCACGGTTTAGCGTGAGAGAAGAACTTTCACGTCAACAATCAGGTAATTCATTATTTTTCCAACTCTCAGCAGGGGTCCAAAATTACAGTGTTATAACAGTGTTAGTGAGGAAAAGAAAGTTTTTCGAAAACAACAATTTTTCCGCCGTCAATGACCTTTGCTCGTTCCACTTGAAACAATATTTATTCGTGACATCCAGACATTATTTGTGCATGTGAATTAGTTTTGTCTCAGAGTTCCTAGAGCTGTTGTACCATTTTTTCCATCTAATGCAACTTCCGAAGCACGTTATTTCGTCCGTGACGAGAAGTAACGAATGTGGAAGAACATTGATTTTCTCTTCGTATTGTGGCCGTGAAACCACATCACTTTGTCCCCTTTCAATGGTTTTTCTGGATAACATAATATGTATAATTTACGATCATTTTTGGATCATTTTCTATTCTATCATTAAGAAATGACTCATTTTTTCTGGATTAGTTTGAATACTGTATATTGCACTGGATTTAATAGATTTGCCGAATGTTAAACGCAATACTTAAATTGAAATATGGAATAGATGTACGTAATGATTATTTTAAGTAGCAGTTGAAGATAGAAATATTTTTGAATAATATTGTTGAAAAAGTAAATATAATTGAAAAAGCATTTTAAGACTATAATTTGAAATGACTCTAGCACGCGAAGAATTCTTCATTTACATAATGTCTAAATTAAAATTATTGAATGAAATTTTGAAAAATTATTTGAAATTCAGTAATGATTTTTGATTTATTAATTTTGATTATAATTTGAAAATTATTTATTTTAATATTCATTTTTTTATAATACTTTAATGATAGTTTTTGTTTCATATTTTAAAAATTATTTTTTCATTAATATTTGAATATTGATTTTTTATTTATTATTTGAATATTAATTTTTTTAATCATTTTAATAACAATTTTTCAATTATTATTTTATAAACAATTTTTTCTAAATTTATCATCATCATTTTTCAAGTATCAATTTGAATCATGATTTTTGAATTAATGATTTCAATCATATTTTTTAAGCTGTTAATGATAATAATAATTGTTAAATAAAGAATTTAAATGTTATTTTTTATCTAAATTTAATTTAATAACAATTTTCCGATTATTCGTTTTATGGAGAATTTTTCAATTATTAATTTGAATAAGAATTGTTCAGTTAATGATTTGAATAAAAATTTTTCAATAATTAATTTTATTTATAGTTTTTCAATCATCCATTTCGATAATAGTTTTTCAATTATGAATTTCACTATTTATTTTATGATTATTCATCATAATAATAATTTTTAAATTAATAATTTTATTTATAATTTTGAAAATAATTTTTTAATCTTCCATTTTAGGAATAATTTTTAAAAATAAATTTCTAATAATAATTTTTTTATTATGAATTTTTCTTTCAAATTTTTAATTCTTCATTTTCATTTTCGTTTCTTCATAAATAATACTAATTATAGCTTTTTATTGATTAATTTTAATAATAAGTTCTTTGAATCATCATTTCAATTATATAATTTTGATATAATACACATACATTTTTGAATATAATTTTAAATATAATAACTGAATATAATAATAAATAAACTTATATTGCTTCGATCAGAGCCAAAATATCGATGTTATGAAATTAAAAATACAGCTTTGAGTGATCAATAATTGATTCTTTTTCTACTAAGTTTTAATTGGTAGGAAACTAATAATTATTTGTATAATTTCGCTTATTGAAAAAGAGAAATGTGAGCCTCTAAAGATTAGTGAAAAATCACTAATTGCAAAAGTAACTTTAGCTTACTATTTAAATTAGTAAGTTATGACTAAAGAAATAAGTGAATTACTACTTTCAAATTTTAGTACAAATTGACGACTGTAATTAGTAGACTTTGACTAGACTTTTTAGTGCATTACCACTAGATGATTAGTAAAATTCAAATAATGAAAAAATCAATATTTGATAATTGTTTACACATCTTTGAAAATGCTGATTTTCTTATAATCAAATGTCAAACAATGTTTTTTTGAAACTAGGTAACTTTTTCACTTTTAACCATTTTTTTTACCATCAAATAACTTTTTAAAATAATCAGTATCTACTAATTAAATAGTGGAACTTAAAACTACTAATGTAGTTAGTGATAATGTCATTAATCATATAAAGTTTAATCGTTTCAAAAATTTCAGTAATTGAAAGGTAAACTTATAAATCACTTATTTGACTATTTCTTTAGCTAACTTGTGGAATTCCACTAATTCGATGGTGAACCACTAACCTACGAATTGAATCACTAAAGATTTCACTAATTCAAACTGAGAGAGTAGCTGTGCAGTATGTTTCTGACATGATCTGTATAGCTATTTACTGAAATTCAACCAGTAGAAACAGATTCGATCAAGTATACGCTCTCCTCGATAACCTTTGTCATGTAGACGAAGCGGGATGGTTGAGGAACAGGACGGATCTTCATCAGCAGGCAATCCAGAACTCTGTCAAGGGATCAAGAAAGTGGATAACCGAAGGAAGTTGCTCATCTTGGATGATGAATCTAGCGTGGAAGCACTTATGACGGGCTACTTGGCGAAGCAGCATCAGAGGGGTCGGTTACTCGCCCTTTTCCCCCTCCAATCCTCGTAGAAAGCTTTGTTTTCCGCTTCACTGGTGGCGCCCTTGCCCGGATTATTCGGGGTGATCAGCTATGAAATTAACTCGAGTTTGTTTGCTCACTTTTCTTTGGTCTCGAGGCCCTTCTCTTCTCATCATTTCTATTGTAACCTCTGCTGCGAGACGTTTTTTTACATTCTAAATAGTGATTTTAGGACATCCTTATTTAATTACTATCGTATTCAAAATATTTGGAAAAAACCCTGTTAAACATTTGATATTGACATAATCTCCTGTGATATTAACAGACACGTAAACAAGATCCTTCTGTGCTGAACCTAGCGAGGTCTCGCAGCTTTCTCGCAAGGTAATATGGCGTTGCCTATTACATGCAGGCATAGCCGAAGAGCAAGAAAGGGCCAAGAGCAGAACAGGTGGTGCCTAAAGCCGAGGTGGAGAGATTTGTAGTTTCATTAGGCAGCGACTCACAGCGGCTGCTGCCGTTTATGACGGCGCTGTTCGTTGTCTACACCCACTTACATGACTACTTACTCGACGCTTGACGGAGGTTCTGCTATCAACAGCAACTTTTTCAGAGCTATTACGAATTTAACTCCACAATCAATCAAAATCGAGTACATAAGAGACATTTATATTCAATATTCACAAGTTGAGTTAGGCATATATCAAATTGACATCCCTTTTGAATTTGGTGATTGAAGGTTATAAATTATAAGACTATTTACTTGTAAATTCCACTCTTCTGCAATATTCTACGAGCTTTCAAGCATTAGTTTTTTGGTCTACTTTAGGCATGACTTGACGATTTCACAATTGAATAATGCTCTGTTTCTATGGAAGATAGTTTTTTACTAAAATATAAATATATTAACAGATTTTGACGAACAGGTGAAATTAAATACTGATTCAATTGTTTCGAAACTGGGAAAATTTCAAAAATTCGTTATCCAATAATGCTCCATGAAACTCGCTTCTACCACAGGATCCATAGTTTCCCATTGGGATAATTACCCACTCTCATTGAATTTGCCAATAAAAATCAATAATCAAAGAAAATCACGAACTTGAAATAGGCGGGGTTGGGATTTTCCTCGTTGAAAGTACGACGAAATAGAACTGGTACCCGATAATCGGGGGCGATTTATCAATACTCTCTCGTTGGCCGCCACAAAACTCGGCTCGTACGAACGCGCGAACAATAATCATGACACGCGGGATCGGCCTGCAATGACAATGAAATTGATGATATATCGATTAGCGCGAGCGACGACACCGTATAATTGTTTTACAACGGGCAAGCGGCACTGTTCGCCATTCAACAACCGGAGCCTCGGGTATGGCATTCGTGAAACGCCCGTTTTTGAACGCTATTCCGTACTACACATTCCCCTCGTCCTTTTCGCATACACATAGCGGATTATTTGAATCGTATCGGAATAAAACGATTGTGACTCGCGTACTGAAAAGTCATTTCGAGGGGTAAGTTTTTCGAGTCCGTGAAACCCTGTTTCGATGTGTTACATGTATTCTGAATGGACGGGGCTTGATCTGTCGTCAAGAGAAAAAATTGTTTGAGGTGCAAACAATTAAAAAGAAAACTTAGGTAACTTTAATAATCATTCTTATTTAATAGCTGCGAACATCTTTATAAAAATCTCCACAAATATAATGCTGGATTACTGACTATCGATTATTCAATTTCGAAGATCGATTAATTTCACAGATTCTGATAAAAAATAAGTTGTCACTTGGCATTAACTAGACTTCTCTCGAGTAAAACTTGTAATCAGTGATGTTTCTACGATTTGACTTTGGTAAGGACTACAACTTGTCATTGAATTTTTTGTGAATATAACCAGGGCCGTAACTACACCTGCTTTGGATGTGTTCCATTCCGGAAAATAGACCTCCTACCTTCATAGCTCCCCCCTCCTTCCTCCTTCCCACCCAACCCAATGAATTTCAGCTTTTTAAAAGTTTTAAGATATTCAGAAATGTCCAAGACGCTTCCAAGTATCTTATTCAGATTTCTTAGATATTATCGAATATCCAAGACACTTGCTGAAGTGTCTTACTTAAAATTCTGAGACACTTCAATGTACCTTATTCGGAATATTGAGACACTTTCAAAATTTTCAAGACAATACTTGGGATATTTTATTAGAATTTTTATATAATTTAAAATTTCTAAGACTTTTCTCGAAGTGTTCTTCAAAATTTGCCCACACTTCAGAAAGAGCCTTATTTGAAATTTGAAAAACCCTTGAAGTAGGATTATTAAAATTCCAAAACGCTTTTAAACGTCTCAGACACTTTGTGACAATGGTCCAATATATTTAGAAATACTGCCCGAAACACTTTTCAAAATGTTTTATTTGAAATTCTAAGACACTTGGAAGTATCTTTTTCGAAATTCTTTGACACTCTCGATTATTCAAGACACTCCGCAAAGTGTCTTATTCAAATTTTAAAGACACCTTTATGTGTTATTCGAAGTTATAAGAATTTTTTGAATTCCCAAGAAACTTCTAAAGGTGATTCATTTGTATTTCCAGACACTTTCAAACGTCTTATTGTAAGACACTTAAAAAGTGCCTTATTCCAAATTTGAGGACTTTTTGTAGTATCTTTTTCGGAATTTCAAGACACTCTTTATTGTCTTAGTCTCTTATCAAGTAACTTTTTCAAACTTCCAAGATCTTCAGAGACGTCTAAAGCACTTCTCAAGATAATTTACTCGAAATTCTAAGACACTTCGGAGTGTCTCATTCTGAGTTTTTATACACTCTCTAATATCCTGAAGCCTCATCGAAGTGTCTTATTTTAATTTTTAGGACACTTGAATGTGTCATATTTTTAATTCCAAGACACTTGTTAACGTTTAAGACACTTTTTGGTGTGTCTTATTAGAGCTAGGAAGACACTTTCCGAAGTCTCTTTGACACTTTAGAATGAGCCTCACTTGAAATTTGGAAACTTTTTGAAGTATCGCTTTCAAAATTCTTAGACACTCTTAAACGTCCAAGCCACTTCTCAAGAAGTCTTATTTGAAATTCTATGACACGTCGGAGTGTCTTAAACGGAATTTTTCGACTCTCTCGAATATCTTAGACACTCCTTATAGTGTCTTATTTGATATTGTAAGACACTTCAATGTATCGTATTTGGAATGCTAAGACTTCTTTTTATTAAAAAGTCACTTTAAAAGTGTTTTATTCAAATTCCAAGACACTTTAAAGCGTCTAAGACACTTCTTAAAATACCTTATCAAAAATTGACAGACAATTCTAAAAGTTTCTGAAACACTTTAAAAAGCTCCTCATTCTGACTTTGAAGATCTTTCAAAGTATCTTTTCCGAAATTATAAGACACTTTTAAATATCTTAGACACTTATATGAGTATCTTGATCAAAATCAAGATATTCAGAAATGTCGAAGACAATTCTAAAGATGTTTTATTTAAAATGTAAAGACTCTTTAGAGTGTCTTATAATTTTACTGTAACATTGTAGGTAAATTAAAAATTCATTACTATCCATAACAATAACATTGTCGATTGTATTGTGACATTGTAATACGTAAAAATAATACGTCATGTTTGCAGAAATATATCAAAATTCTTTTTTTTTTTATACGTCAATGCTCATCGCTGTTTATGAAATTTATTTAAGTAATTGAAATATTCTTCCGTCCTTGCCAAAACCACTCTTCACTTCAAGTATACTGCTATTCCTATATATTTAGCGAAATGCGATTCCTGTTTTTTTTTCAGCCCCCACAGCCCACCCTCTGGACACGCTACTGCTTGTGATGTATATTATTTTTCACAACTCGAACATCGAAAACTCGATTTCCCACGTCTGCCAAAGATGGCGTAACTGAGCGATTTCAGGTTACTTCATTTACTCCACTCGATTTC
>JAPYZL010036952.1:0-12192 GCA_030522825.1 Platygaster orseoliae | reverse complement strand
GTTTCAGACGTCTGTGCGAAGAGCTAGAGATCGGGCAGATTGAAGTATCAAATGTCCGACGTCAGCCCTTATAAAACAAAATGTATTTGTTGTGTAAAGTAACGAAAAATTGATTTCATATTTTAAAAGTAACATAATAAATTAAAAGTTTTGGAAAGAATAGGTTTTGTTTTCATGTCTAAAAACATGTCCAAAAATCCCTCTTTTTTTCAGGCTATTGCACGGGATTCCCCCTTTAAGAAACGCTGTATTAAAATCGTCACAAACAAATTCGAAAAATGTTTCCATCGATACAGCACCAAAATAGATAAATATATACGATAAGAGCAAAAATTGAAAAATATGGATTTATCTCAAAATTACCTCGAAATATGTAAATAAATATTGAATATGTAAATCAATATTTTTGTCAGCTCTAGTTATGTGTATTATATGTATGCGTATGTTTGCAGCTCTTCAAGCAGTTAATACTGACGTAGGTGTGAAAATCTTTAAAAAAATGGTTGAAACAACAAAAATACTCAATGGAAAGTTATTATCTTTAAAAAGTCATGTTGAGGAGTTGCAACAACAGAAAAAGGAAATCATAGAGCTCATCTCAAAGATACGGAGATATTATCAAATACTTGATCTCGCTAAGTATGATCCAGCAAAAATCAATATATTCAAAAATGATTTTGAAGAAGCTTTGGGTAAATACAGCAATATTTATATTAATAAAATTCGCAACTAAGTGCTTGTATGTTATGTGTATTGTATGTATGCGTATGTGCATTTATATATGTATTTTGAATAGTAGTTTATAGGCTTTTTTGAATTCCACGTGTGTGTGCGTGTGTTTTATCATTTTGAAGAAATATATATTCCGCTTATTTTTTCTACAATGAAAATTCGAATATGACTTTCAGTTACGATACAGAGGGATTTACAGCTATAAAACGAAGATGACGCAATCGCTGAAATTAAAAATAATGGACCATCATCAACATTAACTGTATTTAACTTCGTCATAATCAATTACAAATGTTTCTGAACAATACATTGAAATAAAGTATTTAATACATGGGAATCGTCGTATTTATTTCTAATTTACAAGTCTTATCGTTGGGAACAATATTACAACTCTTTTATAATAACGAGATTCGGGATTGACGAAATTTCATGTTTCGCAATGGACAGAAACAAATATGAAAACTTTGAACTACAACAAAATTTTTCAGGATAGAATTTTATGCTCGTTTCTTTAGAAAATGACAGCAATTTCTTATTACATGTCAGTAACGGATAAAATTTTTTTTATACTGATTTTTTAACGGACACAAAATGTATGAGCTGGCATATGACATGGCCTTCAAAAATGCTTTGAGTCAATTTTTATATAAGTATACAACAACAATATAATATAATATATAGTATAATATGTAATATATAGTGTAAAGTTTATAACAATAATGTAATGCTTTGAATCTATTGTTATATAAGTAAAAAAACTAATTTTCCATTTTTATTTCCTAAGATGATTTTTTATACCAAGATAAGACTTATCAGGAAAAAAACCAACTTCTTTGAGCGTAGCTGCTTGAAACGTTGCAGTTTCTCTGCATTAAAAAATCTTTTTAAAAAAAAATTTATTTGCGACGAGTATCAATTGTTATAATTTTTTTCAAATAATAATCTTTTGTGTGATATGCATAATAAGTCCCAAAGGTCTTTTTAATGAAACGTCATACACATTGTAATTGATAATTGATTCATTGCAAATTTTCATATTCAACATTTTCCTATTGTTCACCTTGGAAAAAACAGGTAAATTTAACTCTCGAAATATGGCTTAAATATCGAAAAACGGCACTTACGAAATGAAAAAGTTAAAAAAGTTGGGAGATTCTTTAAATTCTTCTTGTTCAATGTCCCCAGCAGTAAGGACAGCATGAATGACAATTTTTTTTTCAAGAAACTTCTATGCAATGTAAACAAAAGCGTTGGATGTCACGTAGACGTATGTAGAAAAAGTAATGCCGTGTCTTGGACAAGTGGCATGCCATGACTTAATGACGATGTTAATTGAAACATTCGCGAAGAAGACCCAAGCCTTCAGTGCAGTAAATTAACATAAGTAAACTCAGGCTCGCCCGTATCGAACGATCGCAGACTGGTCAAGAAGTGTTAATTTTCTGCCAAGCGAGATGTTTCGTATCGTGTGAGGTGCGCCGTATCATATCTCGAAAATTCATCATGCGCTTTGTGAAACGAAGGTAAGTGTTCTTTTTATTACGCTGAGCCTTTCCGTTCTTCCGCTATGGTCGTTGCCTTTTTCTTGTGCGAAGAATTTATGGATTTCGTAGGTTGCCCCGGAATAGGTAATCAACTTTTTAGAAGTGAAATCGTTAATTATTGCATTAAGAAAAAGGATAGACGAGAAATTTTTTCGAAAATGCCGCAGTTAGGTTTTTACTGAAAAAACTGTCATTAGTGTTGAAAGTTCATTAAATTTCTGAGATTCACACCGAGAATAAATTCTATCACTTTTCAACATATTCAAGGCCAAAAGTACCTACTCGAATATTGAAAGTCCTCGTAGTAAAAAATATTCTTAATAAATAGAATAATAATTTAATTATCAAATAATTTAATTTTGATGAATTTAAATTTATATAATTTATACAATAATAATTATAATAAATCACGACTATGATGATAACTAAAAATCTTTCATCACTTCAATTAGTGAAAAGTATGAAACTTCAATCGAAATTTAAACAATTCAAAGTTTTTCTTATATAAAATACAACATTGGTGAATTACAAAATGTTTCTTTAATTTTGTATACTGAAACTTGAAAAAAATATTGCTTGTTACTGAAACTATGTTTTATACCTTCAACTCCATTTCAATACTTTTTTTTAAGTATTTCTCGTCTTTAAGTTGAGAACTGCCTACTTAAAATATTTTTTGCAAAACACGCACAAAAAAGGTGCTTCTTGCACCTGAAAACAAACACAAAGGACGCGCATTTCCGACCGGCGATTTGTTTTCGATCATTTCGATGTGGGCGTCGCGTTTTAATGCGTGTTTTTGATTTTTATTACCTGGCGGTAGTTTTTATTACCGACAGACGGCGCGTTTTATTACGTGTTTTTGATTTTTATTACCTAGGAGTAGTTTTGTTTACCGACAGACGGCGCGGTGCGCTATGTCAGAAATGCACCCCCTTCGTGTTAATTTTCAGGTGCGAGAAGCACCTTTTTGTGAGTATTTTGCAAAAAATATCGTTTGCAACTCGGACCTGAGGCGTGGCTTAGATCCTAGTTACAAAATACACTATTTCACAACAACCAAAAAAATATTTTTTTCTACTTAATTAAAAAAATCAGTCATCAACAGCGATAAACTTCAAATTTTCCCATAATCAAAAAGAATATTTTCATTTCATTAAATGTCCGTTAAGTAAGCCTACTAGATGCATAAAAATTGTAAGCTCTAAACAAAATGAATAAATCACATAGCGCGATAAAGCAACGCCCGCATGGCACCTCGAGATTTATGGCTTCGTGGCTAACCTCAATTATAGACGGCACTTGGCAAAAAATATTGGGAACACTCTCGTATGCAAAAACGAATTTACTTCCTTCACTCCATTGATCGGGCCTATTCTTTCCTCGACTTCTTCGGTGCAAAGGTGAATAAATTAGTCATCGTGTCGACGTGAATCCGGCAGTAAAAGTCGCGTAATGATCATTTTTAATGAGCGAATCAAACGAACGGCGACGTCGTTGAATTATCGCAAAAGGATCGTGTGATACAATAGAATTTCGTCTATTTATTCGAGTTCCTGGTTGAGTAGAATGAATTCTCGGGAGATGCTTTTAGCATTTCCGAGCGAGGAATCGATCCGTGGATCGTCGTCATTCTTTCTAATCAGTGGTCAGTACGAAGAATGGAGCAATAAAGAGTTCGCGGGCAGGCCAAATGTTTTTACGAGCATTTTCCTTGAAATAATGGTCGCCAGTGGAGAATGATATCGAGCGATCGAGAATCCACGAGTGCTAATAGTATACAAATCGGATGGTTAATATTGATTGAAAGTAGATTTTTTTCGAGTAAAAATTTTAAAACATTGAAAAATTCTGGGTGAAATTCAATACGTTTATTATAACTTATTATCTTTTTATTGTATGGAGAATGATGTTTTTCCTGAAAGTAAACTTATTACAAGTTTACTTTTAATCATTAAATTGTCAGATAATGAAATGAATATTTCATGTCATAAATAAAAATAGCTTCTTATTCTGAAGAAATAAAAAATCTTACTTCAAATTGCAAAAAAATTGACGTATTTCATAACACGCAAAGTTTAAAAAAAATATTAACGGAATAAATAGATTTAAAAAATTCTGAATAACTAGCAGAACTTTTAATAATGAAATTCATAACTATCTAATCTTAATATAAGTTTTCTTTGAATAAAAACGGGTTCTATGAATTATATAAAAACCACAATAATAAGAAAACCGAATAATTAATGTAATTACTTAAGAAATAAGTGTTTATGAACAATCAAAGAAATAAAACCATCATAGATTTTGATTTTTAAAATATTTCTTAAATCATACTACCTTCAAACAAACAAAAATTTATTTTCCTGTAGAATTTCCACTTGCACCAATATTTGTACAATTAGTAAATAATTTAAATTTCGTCACTTTTATTTCCTTAAAATAGAAAAATACTGGTTCCGTAGTCTGAAGCCACTTTCGATGGTTACGAACGAGTTGAAGACGGGGAAACTTTTGTTATTCTCAGGAGCAAAAGTTGCGGTTTTAGAGGGAGGAAAGTTAACAAAGGCAGAGAAGCCGGGCAATGAGGAACAGAACGGTTTTGCGGTTCCACCGTCGCCGTCAGGTACATGTCTGTCCTGTAGCATCGTGCCATTCCCAAGAATTATGATGATTGCAATCTGCTACCATTTACAGCAGTGTGGTCGCTTCGTATTTCTCGGTTTTGTTCAACAATGTCAAACCTGCTAATGTCGTAAACAGAAAAACTTATGTTCTCAAAGTTTTCTGTTTTTGCCGAGCGTTTGAATACGTCAATTTTACGGTAAAAGCAAAATGAATGAATTTCAAAAGTAAAAAAATTGACAAATAATTTTATCAGTTCCCAAATCGGATGAAATATGGAAGCTAAAGGTTTTTTCTTCAGCAACTACAGGCGATATAACTGTAAACCTTTGCAGCAATACTTTACGAATAATCGTGGCAAATCAGTTGTGATTGTTTTCTCTGGTCTTACGTACTCGCAGTCGGTTCCTTTACCGTCATCCCACTAAACATCTGTCTGAATAGTCAAACAATACGACATGCTGATTCCGTCTTATTTACTTCGATGTCTACGTGCAGAAGGAAGCTCTTCAAGATACGAAGCACGCCTCGTAATTCCTCGTGAGATCAACTTCTCTGACCCTTTATCTATTTCCTATTTTTCACGTGTTATTTCTGATGACGTTTCCTCAACACAGTTTTGTTACTTGTCATTGAAATTAGGAATTTATCAATAAAATGTTCCACTGTAATTTCCAATATCAATTTCAAAAAAAGTAATTGTAGAAAACACTTTTTTTTAATTAAAATGGTTGTGGACACGCAATCACAATTATGTTATTTTTCGAAGATATAAAGCAGAAACTGGATTGGTATTGGCACATTTCTATGAAAAAAAGGCGAAAAAATGATAAAAAAAACTATAAATCTATCAATTTGTAGCATTTACTACAATGACTGCACTTCCCTGCATTTTTTGAACGCTATAACTGCAAGTAATGATTTCAAATTTTACAATTTTTTGTACCAAAACTTGATTGTAAGATATGTGAATAATTAAAAAATTGAATAAATAACTATAAATATGTATTTCCGAAAAAAGGAATTATGACAATACCTTTTAATGCATAACATGAATTTCACTGTTAACTTCTGATTAAAAAACAGTGTTTTTGAACTTCAGATCTTTTTCATTTTTATGAAGATTTTTCAAATCGAAATATAACTACATTATACAAGTCTAAAAAAAATTAAAAAATCAAAAACAGCTACGTTTATTCAGTAATGCAAATGACAAGATTAGATATTTTCGTTGTTTTAATGTTTTCAAAAAGCAATATTGAAAATTGTTAATGTTTGGCATGAAAAAACAAAATTTACTACATACTTCTAAATTTGCAGTAAAAAAAGAGCAATTTCTCCCCATTATTATTAATAAGTGTTTTCCGTTCATAAGTTTTAGACGAACATTTTTTTACCATAAAGTAAAAGAGTTGGAAAAATTGAAAAACAGTTATAGATGTTATGATTTAATAATACGAATATCGAATTT
Source organism: Platygaster orseoliae (assembly GCA_030522825.1). Lineage (NCBI taxonomy): Eukaryota > Metazoa > Arthropoda > Insecta > Hymenoptera > Platygastridae > Platygaster > Platygaster orseoliae. The sequence continues at coordinate 5,820 of JAPYZL010036952.1, read as the reverse complement.
ACAAAGATTTGTGATCTTAATGTATTTGGTAAAAATATTTCAAATTTAAAATTATCTTTTGTTATCTGAATGAATGGTGAATTTGCATCTATAAAAGAAATCACCTACATTTTAAGGCATCAGTATGATTGGAAAAAAATTTTTTTCATTAATATAAATGTTCTGGATGGAAACTTCAAAAAAAATGAGTGAATAATTCAAATACAGCAAAGTTTTAATTTAATGACTATACAAAAAGCGAAAGATAATTTGAAACAAGAATGTGTGATTCAAGTACTTTATTTCAAAAAATCATTTGACATCTTAAAGGAAAATGCTTAATAAGTGAGGTGAATTTGTGATTACATATTACAAATTTTCATAAATCAATAATTATCAAAATATAGACTTAAACATTCTAATACATATACTAAAAATATTAAAATAACAACTTTCTTCCTTTGAATTTTATATCGATTTATTAACTTTCTTCATGATTCTTCCATTTATTGCTTTTCTTATAAACTCTGCTTTCATAATTACTACGATGGAAACAATCTGAGTTGAAAATGTAATGCATCAAATTCGGAATAATAATTATTCGAATAAGACTGAAAAATAACGGTTTCCAAATCACAACTATTTTACTCTATCATTTTTCTTAACATTAAAAAATTATTTAACATAACTTGAATTTTATCATTTTCTGTAGCTTGCACTATCTTCACTTGTTATAAAAAACAGTTCATTTTCAATGTAATTCAGTGAGAAATCGCTGAATGGTGGTTAGTAAATTAGTGCTAAAATGGTTGTGAAAAAACGGAGAATCTCTTTTGAATGACTAGATTTAAAAAACGTCGAAACTCGTACACGATGTAGTTTGAAGATCATATTTCCAGTAAAGTGCTAAAAGAGACTTCCTCAAAGGTGCAAAACGTCGCTCTCGGCCCGTTTTATAGAGGACTATTGTATTTGAATTAGTGAGACATTTATCTGGAGACGTGAATTTAAAAAATCATAACTTTTAAGTGTACTAACGAATTTCAAGGTTCTGCTTTGGTACCGATGATCTTTCACACATGAAAGGTAGAGAGCATTTATGACGTAGCCAATGAGAATACTTTGAGGAAAAAAAAGTTTATTCTTTTTGTTAACATTATAAAACAAATAATGTTTTTTAACTTACAGTTATAAATTGCGAACACGATCGATGCATAGAACTCCAAAAGCTTAAAAAAAACAATCGCAATGTAGATTTTTATTTTTTAATATCACATACCATTTATTATAATATTCATATGTAACGTACATAATTATAATACTTAATTAAGCCATCAACTCATAACCCTAACTTGTTTTGATTGTTTAAATGTTTCTTACAATCAACCAACACAGCAATTTGAAATCCCTGTAATGAATTTGACACACGGCAGCACACGAGTAAAGCACACGATTCCACTTGCACATTCTATTCAAACGGGGACGTAACAAAATTCCTTTTTCTCTGCTATTAGCATAAACACAGCGTGGATTATTTAGCCTATGATTTACAAAAGGAAGTTTGCATTCGATGAGGCGAATCTAGCTTCTGCAGTGCTACTGCGAAATACATTAATGATTTCATCACAGTGATCTTACAATGCAGTAGTTGTCTTTTACATCGTGAATCACAACGTGAATTGCATTTTCAAATACGAACATAATGGTACAGCGCCTTTCGCGTGCACGTCGCAAAAATTAAACTCCGTGCTTTTACCATTCTATATTTTGAGTTAAGTAGATTTTTGAGGGGTTTTTAGGAAAACGAGTTTTCAGGTTTTGGAGAAATGCAACTGTGTAACAAAATTTGAGGGAATTTTCGTAAAAAAAAAATTTCTGTAAAATATAGATAGTAGGACACTTACTGAACATACTTGTGAAGTATTTCTGAAAATTTTAGAACCCTGAAAAAATAATCTCAAGGATTCAAAAAAAAAACGAGATTTTTCGAAAATTGTTTGTTATTTATTGTTTCATGAAATAATTTGACAGTTTGGCAGAACTACATTTTCAAGATCGATTCATTCGAGTGTAAGTACATTTTGGTATTTTTCAAACATCCGTAATTTTCATGTTGGTAGAGCTGCCCACCATCTTTACATTTTTTGACGCCGATATTGATACTATTTAAACACTTGCACATCTTGGAAGTTACTTTTTCGAATTTTTTCTGGGAGCGATACATGGCTCCGGAACTATTGAAGTGAACGAACCAGATTCATGCACTTTTTGCCAGTACTTTTGCAAAACGCGATAATTATTACGTTTCCAGACAGAACGTTCCAAATCAGCAACATTTTCCATGGTTATCTGCAAGTAACTCTTATTGAATTTGGGATCATTCTTGTACTCATGTTTCGTTATCTTGAACTTCATGTTTGGGTAGATGACGACTTCCTTCTCAGAGTCTAAATCACATTGCAGTTTACTAAAATCTAAATGAAATATTTTCTTTTTCACTTGGAATTTATACACTACTCCGACCTTTTCCCTTGGTAGGTTATGATTTAATAACAAGAACTCCATTGCTTTTCTTTTATTCTTTGAAAAAGAGACAAATCTGTCATTGTTCTGGTATTCCATGGATTCAAGAAAAGAGTCTATTTCACTTCTATCTCTGATATCCCCTCGCCAAATCGTTGCTGTTCTGGTAGCGTTGTTTATTGCAGGTGACGTATTATCGCAACCACATTCTGCATTTGTTACTGTTACTGTATCATGATTGAATTTTTCTCCAATAGAAATCAGTCCATTCACTATTTCATAGGCTCTGAACGGATACTCCTCAGATTTCTTGCCATATAAATATACGAAACCATCACTTGTAAAATCAGTCAATGCATGGAATTCTCGAAAATTAATTATCTTCTGGTTTTTTGAAACGTAGTTGTTGAATTTAATCACGTGGCCTTCCAAAACGCTTCTACGGAAATGCAGTTCATTAAGTTCTCTTTCAGGAAAATATTGCTTGAGAATATCAAGAGCTTCTTCTGCAGTTATAGGCACGACTGTTGGTACATCTGGTTGCGGGTCTTCATTGGAACCTTTCGAATCAACGCTTACTGTTTTTTGGAAGTGAGCGACGAATAGTACAAAAATAATTATGAAAGGTTTGGCGTACATTTCAGTAAATTTTTTTTTATCAATTGTAAGACGTCTGTTACCTAAAACTCTCAAACGATATTTTTTCGTTTGTCGGTATCAAATCGATTGAGTTATGTAAAGATATTTTAGAAGTTAAGGTATTTGAGCAGTCGACAACTATGAATTTTTTTTCTGCAACATATCAAAAGAAAGTGCTCGGTGAAAAAACCATAATTTATCCACGATTAAAGTTAAACAGTATGCTGATAATTAGATATACAGATAAAATAAATGACTACTTATTCTCTCTAGATAAGTTTTACGAAATTTCTGCCAAAAACACAAGAAATACAGAGTTGGCTATAAAAAGTATTTGAGAAAAATTTCTTTGTTAACGAGGAAAATGAGGTATACTGTGAACAAATCTGGAATTAAACTTACAATTTGAAAATGTTTTCTCAAATATTAGCAGAATAAATACGCAATATGGAAATAATTTTTTTGAGGAAACACCTTTAAAACTTGAAAAGGAAAAACTACTACACATAACTGTACATTGACTACATTTCGACTGCAACAATTAAACAAAAAATCAATAGCAACGAAACAGTCGATGTAGAAACGGAAATTATAATCCAATTTTCTGTTGTAGTGAATTCTACAGTTTTATACAGTACTTTGTTGAGTTCTTAACAAGCGATTCTTGGATAAGAATTATAATGTAAAAATTTCAAGTTAAGACATTAAAATTTGATGAAATGTTTTTATCTTATATTTAATAAAATATATATCGGCAATTGTTAAAACTGAACTAAAATAAACTCACTCATTGTCAGTGTAAAAAATATTCAGTCAAAAGCTAAAATATAATATGCTGTACAAAATGATGTATCATTTATTCCAATAAGTATTCTCTAAAAAGTAAGCGTATGTAACGAAATCAGAATATTGATGAATTTTCTCGGTTGTTAAAAAGAATCGAATATATTTCAAATGTATGTGAGAGAAAAGTATATGCGTTCATTTTATCAACTGATTAACAACAATTTTGAGAACAACGAACCACATGAAACTTAAACGTGAAGGAAAATAGTATTTTTCCAGGACTCGCACATTAAGTTTTTACATCGCAATTACATGTAAAAATTTGTCGATGTTAATTTTGACAAACCGGTAAATTTTCGTATTGAAACGAAAGCCAACTAGATATATTTTACATTGAATTATATATGGTTAATGCAGAACTCAAGAAAAAACCAACTAAAAGTGAACATTTTTACGCATGAAATTAAACTTGCACTCTACATACTTCTTTAAAAATGTTTTACGAAACGTAAATTTTCAAATTGTGATATATGAAATTTTGGACTTCCTCAAATTCAAACTCTTTTGGTAAGATGTAAATGGTTTCAATATTTATTTATCAAAACGAAAAAAATGTGATTGTAAATGAACTCACCAATTCCTTCCTAAGGTGTGAAATGTTCAACGAACAAAGTCGGACTCTGAAACATGAAGAGACTTGAAGTTTTTATACGTGTTTCAGAGCTACAATAAAAGTATCTACACTGTAGAAATGATTTAGCGTTATTTTTAAAAATTTTGCTATTTAAAAACATTTTTCGTAATATTTTATAATCATCGCAGGATCATTATAGATATGATTAATGCTACTTTGGAAGAACAGGAATTCCTAAAATAATTTTACAAATGACTGTATCATTATCTGGTATCTTATGCTAAAAGTGGTGTTCCCCGAAAATTTTAAAGCTAAAAATATTGATGAAATTGCTCGTCTTATTTTCGACGTCAAAAATGGAAAAAAAAATTTTTGTAGCAAAGTAAAAATTTTTTTATTTTTCAATTTACCAGAACAGTTATTGTTAATAGTCCAGTAGAAATAGACATAAAAAGTTGATGAAATCGAAAAAATTACAAACAATTTGAAACTTTGCCTATTATTTCAAAAATTATTTCAAAAAAAAACGGCAAAGGAAAATTCGTCTTAGAATTGCATTAACTGTAATCTCCTGAAATATTGATTGTTGACTTTGGGACACCCCGTATATATTTCAGTAAATTTCAATTAAAAGTTGTAACAGTAAATTCTTTATTTTGAAATTTCAGAAATTTGAACCATGTTCAACAGACAAAATCAATTAATTGAACATTCAATCTCATAAATCTTCACTTTTTATTATTATTGAGAAAGGATTTTTAAAAATTGTATTGCTTAATTTTTTCTCTCTTTTTTTTTAACATAAGTCCACTTTTTGATTTAAGGAACTGTCTATTCGCACGCAAGGGCACCTAACGTGCACATACGTGCACCTAACGTATACCTTATTTTACGTACAATTAACGTGCGCCTACGTGTACTTAACGTGCGCCTAACGTGTACCGAACGGGCGTCTAAGAAAAAAAAAGTATAGTTCTTGCGGGGTGAGTACATTTGCTCCGACACTTTTGTGACCTGCGCGCGCCTGCGCATAGGCACGATGTCGATAATGCAGACCTACCTGCATTATCGATATCCTGCGTGTGCGCAGGCGCACGCAGGTCACAAAATTGTTGGAGTTAATTTTTGTCGGAGCAAATATACTTACCCTTCTTGCGTGAGATCACAATCGATATCGATAGATCGATTTGATGAACTAGTTGCATTTCTTGTGTATGTGGGGACTAGTGATTTTTTTCGGTTGGTAACTTGTCAGCACA
>JAPYZL010036889.1:0-18220 GCA_030522825.1 Platygaster orseoliae | reverse complement strand
AAGTTTGATAAATCTAACATTTGTAGTTTTTTTTTATCTACGTACAAAGTTCAGTTACGATTTCGGCCGAAATGATAGAACGGTCCCCTTAAATACTCTAGAAAATTCTGTAATTATTGAAGTAAAAAAAAAATCTTCAAAATACAAACAGCCCATGAAATACATCAAAAATATGCAGATATAATTATTATACATCTACAAAACCTGAAAACCTAAAACATCGAATTAGAAAAGTACATATAGGAATTTTTAGGAATGCTATAAAATCCTCTAACTGTGAAGATACTGAAAAAATACTGAAAGACTGGAAACCCATACATGCCAGATATCTTCGAAAATATTGTTTCCCTGAAAAGTTTATTTAAATACAGTAAATTTCATAAAACGAATACTCTAAAAAATTCTATTATTATTGAAACAAAAGAAAAATCCTAAAAATACGAGCAATTCATGAAATACCTTAAAAACATAATTTTCTCAAAAATTTTGAATCATAGACTGTCAAAAGTAATCATAATTTTTCCAGGCCTATTTTTGTAAATTTTCGTCATATACAAAAAATTCTCATAACCAAATAAAAATATCTTCAAAACATTAAAATTTCGTTCTTCAAATATATGAAAATATTCATACAAAAAATTCAACGCAAATAAAAATTAATTTACAACTCGCCCAAAGCCTTAATTTTCGACTCAACCCTTTCACATTTTTTGTAGCATCGCCAAATTACAGTTTTTGGACTTTAATACGAATTTCATAAAGCTCCGCACAAAGTAGATACACGTTGAAATTGCGTATATTTCTTATTTCATTACGCTATCCGGCGTTTCATGTTTAATCTCAGTTTCCTCGTTCAAAGAAAAATTCAACGCAATATCCTTTTTTCTCCCTTTTCTTAACCTCGCAGTGAAGTAGCAATTATAACATGCTCAAAAGTGAGTGCTCTCATTTATTTGTTTCGCCTTTTAAAAAGCTTGATTCAAATAAGATGAAAAATAACGAAATTTCGCTCTCATAAAACACAAAGTGAAACTCGAAAAACCCAAATTATTGCCAATAATTTACTGAATTTCAGCATAAAATCAAATAGAAACAATGGAAATCGCTTGTTTAAGAAAGTTTGTTTCTGAACTAGCGCAATTACTAAATATAAAGGAAAAAAAAGTTGTTTAAGTGCAGAGCACTTTCCCAGCATTCTAGAATGTAATAAAGCAAATTTTCGCTTCTGTCCTTACCAGCAGGCAACGCATTGTTTCATATAACAAAAGACGTTCCCAATTGTATTTTACAGAAAATTGTGGGGAATTCGTTCAATAATGAGCGCTTTTATAAAGAAATCAATGTTGTCTGAAACAAGAGGCCTGCACGTCATTCAAATATGCTCGGCCAAATTTCATTGAAGATTGCTCTTTTGAAAATCGATTAGCTATTGTGAACGTTCGTGCAAAGTCCGGAAAAATAATTCAACTCGACAGTTTTTCGAATTCGCGTTAAATTACTTCATTTAATTATAATTTCTGTGAGTGTGCGTGCGAATAATAATTATCAAATTGTAAAAATTACACTGAAATGGTACGTGACTGAAAACTGCGAGCAACGAGAATTTTTTAAAACAATGTCTCTTATCACATGGCATAATTCGTGCTAAATATATATGCATGCAAATCGTGCTTTCGTAGTTCTAAAATATTATCGGGACATGGAATACGTACTTGGAACTTTCTAGATGGCGAAACTGATTAAAGTTTGTGAAATTTTAGGTTCTGGAATAAGGAGATATAATTATATATGATATAGGAAATTTTTTTTTGACATCTAGTAGGACGATTCGTTGAGATTTTCATTTAATACTTAAAAAATCATTGACTATATCAAATAAATATGATAACGAATCTACCACATTTACACAATTAATGAGCATTTTTTGAAATTGAAGAAATTTCGATCCATCAAAGTAAATATAATAGTTGAGATATTCTATGCATACTTTTTTAAGTAACTGGAATAATCAATTATTTTGCAATATTTCAATAAACTTGGAAACTTCAATCAACTGATACTTTAGGTATTTGAAAAATTAATTTTAAAAGGGTCACTGTCCCTTTAACAAAATTTTAATTATATGTTTTGGCTAGGATAACGTAGAAAATGAAAATTTAAAAAGTCATTTCAATCTAGTGATTAACAAAGAAAAACGACATTCTATAAAAATTTTAAAAATCTACATAGAAATTCATAAAGGTATCAAAATTAGCAGAATTCTATGAAAAAAGGTTTTCTGAAAAATCTGAACGAATATTTACGATCTATGAAACTTTGAGTCCTATAGAATTGAATTTTAAAAAGTGCATATAGCAATGTATAGAAATACTAGAAAATGGTACAATATCAAAAAAACACGAAAAATTTATGTGCATGTAATCTTCCCAGAAATCTATAAAATTACTGAAAATTTATCAAAATTTAAATTCTATAGCATCGAGTTCAATAATTCTGTATAGAAAAATATATCAATAATTTCTTCAAATTGTATAACTAATAAAAATAAAAGATACTGTTTTCTAAAGAATCTAATGATATAGTCAAAATCGTTGAAATTTTTAATGCTGTAGCATCAAATTCAAGAAATCTATATAACAATCTAGAAAAATGCTAGAAATCTGATTAATATTAATTACAATATTATAATTAGTTGAATCAATGGCTGTGATTACCTTATTAATAATAAAGATGATTTGTGCGATTCGGTCTGACTATAGCTAGTTAGTATCACTAGTTTGGTACGTAACTTAATTCAAAGAACTTTTTTAAGTAGCTGGAAAAACTACTGACTTAGAAATATTTAATTAACATGGAAAACTTTAATAAATTAATCCTTTCAGTATTTGAAAAATTCTTTTTTAAGGGGGTCTTCTGCCTTGTGGCCTCGTTTTTGATATTGTTTTTTGAGAATGAATTGTAAAGAAGCCAATAATGCTTTCGAAGTGCGGTTTTTTGCATTTAATTTATTTCTTGACCGTGATTTGACCTTAAAATATCCCTTACGAAAAATGTACACCAAAACGGTTGTCACGATTCAGCTCATGAAAGTCGTCTGAAACAAAAAAACCAAACTGATTCAGTTTTTTTTATGACTTTGGCTATCGTTTGACATGAGCTTTTTGGATTTTTTCCATTTTAACAATTTTTACAGCTGTTCTTGACTTTGAAAACGTAGAAATATTTTTATTTTTTATTCACTATTACGTGAAATTTTCAAATATTCTAAATTCCTCGTATCAAACGATAGCCAAAGTCATAAAAAAATTGTATCAGTTTGGTTTTTTTGTTTCAGACGACTTTCATGAGCTGAATCGTGACAACCATTTTGGTGTGCATTTTTCGTAAGGGATATTTTAAGATTAAATCACGATCAAGTGGGAGACAGTAAAATTTCAAGACAATTTGTGTTGAAAGTATATTAATGAATAAATTAAATGCAAAAAACCGCACTTCAAAAGCATTATTTTACAATTCATTCTCAAAAAACAGTATCAAAAACGAGGCCACAAGGTAGACGACCCCCTTAACAAGTCACTGTCCTTGTACAGTTTTTTTCTATGTAAAATTCCTGAATCGCTTGTGAAACACGATTGTTTGAAACTATTCTGAAAATCGATAAGCAAAGAAAAATTCTTACGAAAACTGCTCAATTAGAATTCAGTTAAAAAATTTTTTTTTATTTATACATAGGTAATACTTATTACGTTTAAATTTTTTTCCAAAATAAATTCCTTTTTTTCGTACTATTTTTCCAAATCTTTTCACTTCGCATTTTTCACAATTTTTTAATTTTCCATGAAACAAATATTTAGTATTCCATCAGATTGATTTTCTGGTAAATTTTCCTTCGCTGTCTCATTTTTTGAACCTGTCTACTTATTTATTAATATTCTTCGTTTTGTTTCATAACTCGGCACACCGAGCAATAATTTATTCACTCCAAGGTACTATTTTCATTACTATCCTCCAATTATTCACGTTATTGTTTGTAATCCTTCAAACTTTTTCGTTCCTTTTTCATAATTTAGCATATGACTCTGGAATTGTTGATGCAGAATTACCGGAAAACATAAACACCTTATTCAATTTTAACGAATTATTCGCCGATTTCGTGTTTAATTTTTTCCTATTAAGTACATCAAATTAAAAATTCAATGCTTTTAAACATTCATTAAGATTTATTCGAAATTGTTAAAACTTGTGTTTTGTTTTCAATCTTCCTTGATTTACACACAAATCGTTATTCTGCTTATCAAAAAAACTTATTTACTGTTTAAATGTTTCAGTGTTAAAAACTTGCATGGTTTTTGAGTTTTACATATATTTTTTCTAGTTGTAAATATTTTATATTCACCAAACAGTCTTGAGAAGATTTCCAGAATAATTTAAAACAGTTTAAAACATTTCCAGTGATTGAGTTTTCGTAACTTCTACATGAATAAAGATGATTTGAATAAAATGAAAATTCTGCAATTTTTTTATTGGAAAATCAACAAAAATATTTTGTTGATTCGAGTCATTTTTCGATTAAAACCATGGAAAATATGATATATGATGAAAAATTATAAGAACGGACTAAAACTATTGAGAATCATGAGAACTTTGGGAAATTACATTATATCATAGGAAGTCATGTAATTACATGATAAACTATTGAAAATATGTACATTGATATCAAATCATGATATATCATGAACACGAATAAAATTTGAAAAATTGCAAACATTGCAAAATACATAAAATTGCAAACATCGACGAAAAACTATGACTCTTAAACATTTCATCAATAGCTCTAAAAATTAAAACGAGAGCTCTATTTTCAATTTTCTAGCATTTTCTCTTTTTCATCTCTAATTTCCGAATTCCTTTTTTTTTATATTCCACAAAAATTGAAACTCCAGAACGCACGCGAAAACTTGTTCCGCGAGCTAATTGAATACATCTCGCTGACTGTCACTGGAACCTGATTCAATTAATTATCATTTCATTAATTACTGAATAGCTGCCATAAATTATTCCAGAGGTGATGAAAACGCGTTTCAATCCAGGCATCGAGTAGAGCAATGATCGCTAACATTGTTTGTAATTTCCATTCCAAAAACCATTTGGGTTTGCAAAATTGTAAAAATGATTTTCAAGCTAATTTCTGATGAAGCTCCTTTTTTTGAAAGGAAAATCGCAACTGAGTGTGGAAGGAAATTCATGCAAGTTAATGTTATGAGGCAGATATAGTACAGAACCATTTCATCGAGCCATATAGTTTCGTTTCGTGTTCAGAGAGACAAGTTAAATGACATCAAAGGGCTTACTTTAACAAGGATAATTTCACAGTAAATTTCCTCTGTATACTAATGTTACGATTGTATTCAATGCAGGCTTCATTCTCGTTGAGAATAATTTGTTTCCACAATATAAAGATGGACATACGAAATTGCTGATTATAAGTAGGATTTAAGAAAAAGGGGTTTTTCGATAAGTAGGGTTTCATATTACAATTCAGTTGAATATATAATCATTTTTTTCAAGCATATAATTTTCTTTCGTCATTTATAATTAAAATGCACGTTTTTAATCTTTATGATTTTTTTTTGCATATGGGCAGGCCCGTCCCTAGGGAGGGGGGGGGGCAGACGGGGCGACTCGCCCCAGGCCCCGCGCTCGAGAAAATTTTATTTTTGCAATTTACGAAATCAAATTTGAGATTTTAATGACCTTTTTTTAGGAATCGAAGTCAAAATGGGGGCCCCGCCTAAAATCTTCGCCCCAAGCCCCGCAAAACCTAGGGACGGCTCTGCATATGGGTCATTGTAAATGAAATCGTCCAGGCAGTTATCTTGTTAGTTTTATTATATGACTTAGATTTAGTATTTAGTACTTAGTATTCAATATAATGAATGTCAATGTATAGGAATATTTCTTTAACGATGTGTGTAAAAAATACATTGTGAATTGCAATTTTTTTACCTGGATGAATCTAATGTTGATTTTATTGATTTTCTTAAAAGGCAACACGTTTGAAAATATTCAAAACTGAGAAAAGTTGAGACATGCTCATACATTTTAATAACCATCTCTACAAGATAAAACACGTAGTTTGGATAAAGTAATTTGGTAGATAATAAAACTATTTAAAATAATGCTATCACGTACAATTAAAAAAATCAGAATTCATTAAAAATGATATTCAGTTTATTAAAAATACTTGTGATACATGTCAGTATATAGTACTAGACGTAAACACAAATGAAGAATGGAAAAACCGAAGCATTGCTCAAATTTTTTGGCTTAAACTCATTTAATTTTTAGTACATTTGAAAGATAATCATGAAATATAATTTCCAAAAAGTTACTTGTTTTTGAAATTTTCTTTTCCAAAATGAACCTTTAACTAATGACAGAAAAAAAAAGCATAATGATTGAGCCACTTTTAGCGAAATGATGTCATTTTGTGTAAATGAAGCCTAAAATTACTAAATAATTGTCACTATAACTTTAAAAATTCATAATTCCCAAACAACGAATTTCGGCTAATAGGGGCTACTACATAATTTTGTTTATATATATAACTATTTGAGAAAAAATTATAAAGGAAAAAAAATGACGCAATCCGAAATTTTTAAAGTCAAAAATTTTTCGATTTTTTTTTCAAATCACAATAGAAAAAAATTTGTTGAAAAAATATCATGTTTCAGATTTTTTTTTTTTAAGAGGGACCTTTTACCTAAAAACAGAAAAAAAAATTTCGAAGATCCCTCATTTTTTCGCAAAGTTATCGCATTAAAAAAAAAATTACCATACGCCAATAGCGCAAAATCAAGTATTCAGCCAAATTTTCAAAAATTCCCTACAACGAAAGAACTCAAAATCAAGCAAAAAAAAATACGTGTCTCATCGATTTTGATGTAGAAACTAAAAAAAAATTTCATGCAAAAAAAAACACTTGACCCTAACTTCCTGGACGATTTCATTTAGAATGACCCATATGTAGTTGATTTTTTGCGAATATTTTTCGACAGATTTATCCCGATTTTTGTGTATATTTTTACCATCTCTGTTGATAATAATGAATTATCAAATTAATAAATTTTTTTCACCTCAGATTCTGGTGATTTTTCAGGAAATAATAGTAATATTAATGTAATGATAATAATGTCTATAATGATAAGTCATGAAATAGATTATTTTTGAATTCGAATCATAGTTATTTTCTGGGAGTTCGTAAATTTTAAATGGTACTTGATTTTCAAACTTGGAATGTAGTTTTTCCAATGTAAAGTTATTTCTTGAAATCTTGGTATTGTCGTATTGATAAATAACTTTGATGACTCATTGATATTTCTGCAGATTCTCACTTTTTTTGTGATGATTTTCACGATTTTTCGAGTTAGCATAATTTTTTTATTAAATTCTCATAATTTAGAATAAAACCATTATTAAATAAATCTCAAATAATTTTATAAATCTATAAATTGACTCTTCTATCAAAAATATTTATTATAGTTATTAATTTTTATGAAACTTTTGCCAAATTTGGAAGAACTTTTCCATAAAAACTTGTGAAAAACATATAAATTTCCGTAACTGACACGTTGAATTCGACATTGAATAAATAATAATTTATCTCAAGCATATAATTCTATTTCGTCATTTCTAATTTAAATGTACGCTTATCATTTTTGTGATTTTTTTTGCATATATGTAGTTGATTTTTTGCGAATATTTTTCGGCACATTTATCCCGTATTCGTGCATATTTTTACCAACCCTGTTGATTATAATGAATTATTATAATTAATAAATTATTTTTGACTTCAGATTTTGGTGGTTTTTTAGGAAATAATATTAATATTTACGTAATGATATTATTTTGATAATGATAAGTCATCAAATAGACTATTTATGAATTCAAATCATAGTTATTTCCTAGGATTTCGTGAATTTTGAATGATACTTGATTTTCAAACTTGGAACGCAGTTTTCTCAATGTAAAGTGATTTCTTGAAAACTTGCTATTTTCCTATTAATAAATAACTTTGATGATTTATTGATATTTCTGAAGATTTACTTTTTTTTTGTGATGATTTTCGCGATTTTTTGAATTTCTATAATTTTTTCATTAAATTCTTATAATTTAAAATAAAACCATAAATTATTACATTTCAAATAATTCTATAAATCCATAATTTGACTCTTCTATCAAAAATATTTATTATAGTTATTAATTTTCATGAGACATTTACGAAGTTTGGAAGAACTTTTCCGCCAAAACTTATAAAAAACATTAACGTACGTTTATGAAATATTTGATTGTTTGAAAAAACACGTCATAATTTGCGATAACCGACACGTTGAATTCGACGTTGAATAAATAATAACTATTCTCAAGTATAGAATTCTTTTTCGTCATTTCTAATTTAAATGCACGTTTTTCATTTTTGTGATTTTTTTTGCATATATGTAGTTGATTTTTTGCGAATATTTTTCGGCATATTTATCCTGTTTTTTGTGCATATTTTTGCACAAATTATTAAATTAATAAATTTTCTTCACTTCATATTCTGGTGATTTTTCAGGAAATAATATTAGTATTTACGTAATGATATTATTTTGATAATTATAAGTCATAAAATAGATTATTTTTAATTTAAATGATGGTTATTTTCTAGGATTTCATAAATTTTGAATGGTACTTGTTTTTCAAACTTGGAACGCAGTTTTTTCAATGTAAAGTTATTTATTGAAAACTTGCTATTTTCGTATTAATAAATAACTTTAATGATTCATTGATATTCCTGAATATTCTCACTTTTTTGTAATGATTTTCGCGATTTTTCGAATTTACACAATATTTTTATTATGATAAATTCTTGTGATTTAGAATAAAACCATAATTTAATAAATCTCAAATAATTCTATAAATCCATAAATTGACTCTTCTATCAAAAATAGTTATTATAGTTATTAATTTTCATTTAACAATCACAAAGTTCGGAAGAACTTTTCCACCTAAACTTGTATAAAACATATCATAATTTTCTGTAACCGACTCGTTGAATAAATAATCATTTATTTCAAACATATAATTTTATTTCGTCATTTCTAATTTAAATGCACGTTTCTCAACTTTTGCAATTTTTCGACCATACGTAATTGATTTTTCGCCATATTTATGCAGTTTTTACATTTTTTTACGTGCATATTTTTATCAACCCTGATAATAATACACACTCACAATGTGTCTAAAACAACTTGCCATACAAAATAGTACAACTACTCCAGATTTTTCATTATAATTTCAGAGCTTAGCCCCAACAACTCAGGAATCCCAACCTTAAATTACTTTCCGAACAGTACCCTAATGCACTTTCCCAAAAGCACCCATAAATTTGATCAAACGACGTGACTGGGTGACATCGTCATTTCCCCGTACATGTATTAAATGCGTTACGTGAAGTTGTTGTTTCCACACCCTCGAGACCCCTAGTCATCCCTTTTGAAACCTTCCTCGTTCGCCAAAATGCAAGCCCAAACTTTTCTCCCCCTCCCTCCCTCCTCCCACCCCACAGCCATACATTATCCGCGATAATACGTAACGCATTTTGCTACATCATTTAATTCAATTTCTGTTGCATAATGCAACTGAATTCCGTCAAGTTCCAACGCGGCTTCCAGATTTTCCTGCATTTGCACTCCTCCATGAATCACTGCAACGAGCAAAGGCGTAGACGTAAAAAATTTTCAAGAGGTGTTCATTTTTTGGATTTTTCATGATAATTACTTTTCGTATATTCTTTCGAGACAAATCGGCAGAAAAAGAAAGTTGCGGAAATATTGCGCAAGTCGAATGAAACGGGGCGAGTTTTTCTTTTGAGCGGAAAATATATTTGTAGCTTTTAACACGTAAACAGAGGGTTCAACATTTCACGCGCGTCCATCGAATGTTATTTGCAACGACGAAAATGACGTGACCGAAATGTCGAATTTGCCGAGCCTTGGGCGAAATATACGTTTCGAGTATCAAATTGATATTTTGTTGGTTCGTTCCAGGATGTGGGTATATCAATATTTCGGATTACATTTCGACGAGACGTGCGCGACATTGAAACTCGTGTTCGTGCGTGTACGTTAATGAAACTGGACGAAATGTGGTTAAGTAGTAGAAATTACAATATACAGGCTAGTTTTTACTACATAATTTCGGGAAATTTGTAATCTATTGAGTGCAAATTTTACTGCAAAAATTTTAAATTTTACTATACTAGTGCCTACACGGAAAAAATAATATGGTTGTCACAACCTCACTTGTGGCTGGTGCAACCACATTAAAAGTTACCGCGAGCTTCACGAAAATTGCAGGAAATTTGAATGTTGTTGCACTAACCATAAATGAGGTTGTCTACACCATGAAAATAGTTGGGGAAAATGTTACTATTTATGGGGTTGTGATAACCATGTTGCTTTTTTCGTGCAGGGTTTGATATTCGTGTATGGTAAAACATCAAACAAAGTATTTTACCTTTACCAATTTGTTTTTCAGTACATGTAATATACTTCAATTTATAAGAGAAATTGCTGTACGTAAATTGAACAATTTTTTTCTGCCATAATTTTTTTTTCATTCAAAAACAAAGAAAGATTTAATAAAACGTTAATATACTATGCGTACATTCTTTACTCTAAAGAGCTTCCGAGAAATTCGAGAAACGTTTCATAAAAATGGCCTGTTCTAAAGCTTTCTTTCTGTTTACCCTTTATAAAACACATTTCTAGTAAAAGTAAATTTACTTCAACAAAGGTTTTAATTACCTTACATGTAAAACTGAACGAGAAAAACTTTTTAATTAACTCCCTACTGGCTTGAAAGTAAATTTGAACAGTGACTGAATTTGAGATACTATTATTTTGTTGCATCTTGAAATAACATTGATTTTGAAGAGTGCATTTCAAAAAAAAAAGATCTTATTTCAAGATGGGACAAAATCAAGGCACAACTTGAAATTTGAATATTATCTTGAATTTAGTCTATATTCATATTTACACACTTTAATTAAGATGAACAATCATAATTTGAAGAAATCCCTCTTATTTCTTGATTTAAGACTTACTCAATTGAAAATAAATTTGAACACGAACTGAATTTGATACAATATTTAAATTTCAAGTCATGCCTTAATTTTGTTGCATCTTAAATAGACTTACTTTTTACAGAGCATTCTGAAAAAAGAATTTCATTTCAAGATGCAACGAAATCGAAGCACAACTAGTATTTTGAATATATCTTGAATTTAATCTATCTTCATACTTACACACTATTCTTAAATTAAGATGAATAATCATAATTGAAAGCATTCTTGATTTAAGACATTTCTTTTGATTTAAGACTTACTCAATTGAAAATAAATTTTAACACGAACTGAATTTGATACAATATTTGAATTTCAAGTTAAGCCTTAATTTTGTTGCATGATTAAATAAGATTGACTTTTAATAGTGCATTTCAATAATAGAATCTTATTTCAAGATGCAACAAAATCAAGGCACAACTTGAAATTCAAATATTATCTTGAATTTAGTCTATGCTCACAATTGCACACTGTTCTTCAATTAAGATGAACACTCATAATTGTAAGAAATCACTGTTGATTTAAGACTTGCTTGCTTGAAAATAAATTCAAACAGTGACTAAATTCATAATATAATATATGAATTTCAAGTTATGCCTTTATTTTGTTGCCTTTAAAAATAATATCGACTTTTAATAGTGCATTCCAAAAATAAAATCTTATTTCAAGATGAAACAAAATCAAGGCACAATTTGAAATTCAAATACTATCTTGAATTTAGTCCATGTTCACAATTACACTCTATTCTTCAATTAAGGTGAACAATTATAATTTTAAGAAATCACTCTTGATTTAAGACTTGCATGCTTAAAAATAAATTCGAACAGTGACTAAATTCAAGATATAATATTTGAATATTAAGTTATGCCTTAATTTTGCTGCATTTTTAAAGTATATCGATTTTTAAGAGTGCATTCCAAAAATAGAATCTTATTTCAAGATGCGAAAAAATCAAGGCACAACTTGCAATTCAAATATTATCTTGAATTTAGTCCATATTTACAATTACACACGGCTCTTCAATTAAGATAAACAATCATAATTGTAAGAAATCACTCTTGATTTGAGACTTGTTTGCTTGAAAATAAATTCGAACAGTGACTAAATTCAAGACACAATATTTTAATTTCAAGTTATTCCTTACTTTTGTTGCATCTTAAAATAAGATTAACTTTTAATAGTGCATTTAAAAAATATAATCTTACTTCAAGATGCTAAAAAATCAAGGCACAACTTTAAATTCAAATATCATCTTGAATTTAGTCTATATTCACAATTACACACTGTTCTTCAATTAAGATGGAGAATCTTAATTAAGATGGACAATCTTAATTGAAGAAATTACTCTTGATTTAAGACTTGATTGCTTGAGAATAAATTCTAACAGTGACCAAATTCAAGATATAATATTTGAATTTCAAGTTATGCCTTAATTTTGTTGCATCTTAAAATAAGATTGACTTTCAAGAATGCATTTCAAAAATGGTATCTTATTTCAAGATGGAACAAAATGAAGACACAACTTGAAATTCAAATATTATCTTGAATTTAGTCCATATTCATAATTACACACTGTTCTTCAATTCAGATGAACAATCATAATTTGAAGAAAACACTTTTGATTTCAGACTTGCTTGCTTGAAAATAAATTCAAACAGTGACTAAATTCAAGATATAATATTTAAATTTCAAGTTATGCCTTTATTTTCTTGCATCTTTGAATGCCATTTGCAATTACTAGAGGTAAATTATTAATGACCACTTATATGTTAAATTTTTTAAAGGCGAGCGATCTTGACGAATCCGGATTTGAGGCCTACGACGCCGTGGTACAAATTGCTGGAAAATGACTTTTGGGGGAGCCCGTTGCGTGGGAGCGGTTCGCACGGCAGTTACAGGCCACTTTGCGTCGCAACTTTTCGACTCAACTATTTAATTGGTGGCCTCGAGCCGCTAGGATATCATGTGGTGAACGTGGTACTTCATGCAATTTGTAGTGCACTCGTTGTGAGAGTCGCGCGAAAGGTGAGTTTTTATTTATGAACCCGACGCCCCTTTCAACACCCGCACGCTGGGCCGCACATGCGAAGATGCGAGTTCATAAAAAGCGAGAAAATTTATTTTCAAAGCGAATTTTTTCGAGATAACTATACGAGCAGAGCCCCAATTTCCTCGTTACGTACGAGTATTTGATAAGGTGATGGAAAAGCATGGCCAGAACTTGGGGTTTTGACTTTTCAAATTCAATCTTTTTTTGAAGACTGGGATTCTTTTTTTTTTCTTCCTAGACGACATCTAGAATTATTTTGAATATTATTTTGAGTGTTTTTTTGGAAGTAGTATGTGGTTTTTCATAATTTTGCATTAATTTCTGGGATTTTCATAAACTGAATTTTTTCCGATGATTTTTCATCACTTGCAACAATTTTTTATATTTCATAATCATATCTAAGATTCATGATAGTTTCTTGTAGATTCTCAAAATTTTCCATCACTAATGATGATTTTTCATGATTTTGGATCGATTCCCATGATTTTCGATTAGTGAACAAAATTTTCCATTATTCAATAAACAATTGGTTTCAACAATTTTCATATGGTTTCCCATTTATCACCCAGTTTCTCATATTTTGCATCAATTTCTAGAATTTTCATAAAGTGAATTTTTTCTGATGATTTTTCATCACTTGCAATAATTTTTTATATTTTATAATCATATCTGAGATTCATGATAGTTTCTTATACGTTCTCAAAATTTTCCATCACTTATAATGATTTTTCATGATTTTGGATCGATTCCCATAATTTTCCATCAGTAAACAAAATTTCCCATTATTCAATAAATAATTGGTTTCAACAATTTTCATATGGTTTCTCATTTATCACCCAGTTTTTCATAATTTTGCATCATTTTCGAGAATTTTCATAAAGTGAATTTTTTCTCATGATTTTTCATTACATGCAATAATTTTATATATTTCATAATGATATTCAAGATTAATGATAGTTTCTAATATTTTCTTTTCAATTCCCATGATTTTCCATTACTAAATTTTCTATTATTCAATAAATAATTGAATTCAACAATTTTCATATGGATTCCCATTTATCACCCAGTTTTTCATAATTTTGCATCAATTTCTAGAATTTTCATAAAGTGCATTTTTTCTGGTAATTTTTCATCACTTGCAATAATTTTTTATATTTTATAATCATATCTGAGATTCATGATAGCTTCTTATACGTTCTCAAAATTTTCCATCACTTATAATAATTTTTCATGATTTTGGATCGATTCTCATGATTTTCCATTACTAAAAAAAATTTCCAATTATTCAATAAATAATTGGTTTCAATAATATTTTCATATGGTTTTCCATTTTTTACCCGATTTTTCATAATTTTACATCAATTTATAGAATATTCATAAAGTGAATTTTTTACGACGATTTTTCATCACTCAATAATTTTTTATATTTCATAATCATATCCAAGATTCATGATAGTTTCTTATACATTCTCAAAATTTTCCATCGGTTATAATGATTTTTCATGATTTCGGATCGATTCCCATGATTTTCCATTAGTGAAAACAATTCTCCATTATTCAATAAATAATTAGTTTTAACAATTTTCATATCGTTATGATCACCAGGTTTTTCATAATTTTGCATCAATTTCTAGAATTTTCATAAAGTGAATTTTTTCCAATGATTTTTAATCACTTGCAATAATTTTTTATATTTCATAGTCATATCCAAGATTAATGATAGTTTCATATACATTCTCAAAATTTTCCATAACTTATAATAATTTTTCATGATTTTGGATCGATTCCCATGATTTTCCATTACTGAAAAAAATTTCCAATTATTCGATAAATAATTGGTTTCGACAATTTTCATATGGTTTCTCATTTATCACCCGGTTTTTCATAATTTTGCATCAATTTCTAAAATTTTCATAGAGTGAATTTTTTCCGATAATTTTCCATCACTTGCGATAACTTTTTATATTTCATCGCATAATCATATTCCAGATTAATGATAGTTTATAATATTTTCTTTTCAATTCCCATGATTTTCCATTACTAAATTTCCTATTATTCAATAAATAATTTGTTTCAACAATGTTCATATGTTTTCCCATGTATCACCCGATTTTCCATCATTTTCCGTCAATCGCATGATTTTTATATCCATTTTTACTATTAGAAAAAACATTTTAATGAAGCATTTTATAATAATAACAATAACGAAGCTCATTATTCAACAGTCAGATAATCTTCATTAAAAACCTGGAATGAGTTTCCCCTGTAGCAAGAAAATGTTAGGTAACAGAACCTTCGTATCTCTGTAATTAATAAAAAATTAAAACGTGAATTGAAATACTTGGAATCGCGAAAGCTACACAAATTCCTCAGTTTATTACGAAGGAGTGAATTAAAAAGTTTTTCTCGTTTAATTTTACATGTTAGGCAATCAAAATATTTGTTAGAGTAAGTTTAATTTTACACGGAATGTGTTATATAAAGAGTAAACAGTATGATTAAAAGGAAAATAATGAGAAAGACTTGATCATTCAAAATGAAAATAAATTGGATGATTTTCAACGGAACTCTTGAATTATAAAGAAAAGTTAACTTTTAAGCCAATAATTCAAAAAACCCCAAATTTGGAACACAGACTAAATTCAAGTTAATACACTGAGAGAAAAATCTAGTACTTTTTACTAAAAAATGTAATAAGGGGGATCGAGATGAAATATAGTAAATTTTACTATATACATACAGTATTGTATGATTCAAAATATTCGTATTGTAGTCATTTACATATAGTAAAGTAGTTGTAGTAGAAATTATGTAAGGTAATTCCCCATATTTTTTATATTGAGAACTGTTATTTACTAAAATAAAGAATACAATATATGTAGAATATAGTAATTTTCCAATATTTATAGTAAAAATTACTAGATTTTCTTCTCAATGCACCTAAAATTCAACTCTTGCCTTAACTTTGTAACATCATAAATAAAATTTAATGTTTCAACTACGTAAAAACCTCCATTATTAACTCCATAATCACCATCCCCATTTTCCGGATTTTCCGAAAACCCTTAGTCATCCCCGGGAAAATCCGCGAAATATTCCCTCCATTGTAACGGAGCAGTAAATAGTAAACACGCATTCGTCATTTCCAGCGCATTAATTCGCCCGCGTATATCTTTACGTTTGAGCGATTCGGCTTGAGCGCGAAAGTATAATATGTATTGCAGATTATTCCCGGTCAAACAATGGCGCAAGCAATAGCCGGTTTGCTGTTCGCGGTGCACCCGATTCACAGCGAGGCCGTGGCGAGCATCGTGGGCCGCGCGGACCTCCTCGCTTGTCTCTTCACTCAAATGGCTTTCCTCGCGTACACGGCCCACTGCAACCAAACCAGGTCCCTTTTACCGCTTTTCCTGACGCTTCTTTTCTCCGTGATGGCGAACCTCGCCAAGGAAACAGGCATATCGTCCCTCGCGCTTTGCCTCCTCTGGGAGTTCTGCAGAAAGGAATCCAACGCCTCTCGAAAGGTATTTTCGCCCTTTACAGAACCCAAAATACAGGGTGTACCAAAATCCCCGTACCAAAAAGAAAGCTAATGTTCCTTTTTAAATTTAAAGTCGAAAAGTCCTTTGCCACATTTTACAAAACTCAAAATCAAAAAAGTTATTCAAGTTTGAAATTTTAACAATAAACGTGCTCTTACGAGGAGTGGGGATAAAAAACATGTATCAAAATTTACTTAAATTTTCTTCATATTTTTCTGAGTCTAAAAGTCCTTTGCCACTTTTCACAAAACTCAAATTCAAAAAAGATATTCGAGTTAGACGTTTCAACCAATTAGATTTTTTAGATTTCGAACTTGAATATCTTTTTTGGTTTTGAGTTTTGTGAAAAGTGGCATAGGACTTTTTGACTCAGAAAAATATGTAGAAAGTTTGGTTAGAGTTTAGTTCGTGGTTTTTATCTCCACTTGTAGAAAAAGAGTATTTATTGTTTAAATTTCAAACTTGAATAACTTTTTTGATTTTGAGTTATGTAAAAAGTGGTGAAGAACTTTTCGACTTGAAATTCAAAAAGGAATATTGGATTTCTTTTTGGTACAGGGATTTTGGTACACCCTGTGTAATGAAATACCCCGGGAACTTTGATTTTTATAAAAATCTTTTGAACAATGTCTGTATTTATAAACTGATTTTATATGAACTTTATTTTAAAAAAGTCAGTTTTATAAAACTATTTTTATAAAAAATATCGATTTTCATAAAAACAGGTTTATAAAAAATTTTATTTTTATAAAACTTTTAAAAAGTTTTTATAAATAAACCTTATAAACTTCGTTTTATGAGAATAAAATTTTTTATAAAACTGTTTTTAGAAAGATCGAAATTTTTTATAAAGTTTTAAAAAAAATCGATTAATAAAAACGGAGTTTCTTATACAGATTTGGCGATTTTTTATAAAAATCACAATTACTAGGGTAATAATGATGTACTTCGAATTTCTCTTAGAATATGAAATATATTCCAGGCCTGTGCGGAGAATTTACCGTAGGGGAGGGTTTCACATTAAAAAATGATCTCTAAAAAAAAAGGTTGTCAAACTTTTTTGAATTTAATTTCTAAAAAAAAAAGTGAAACTTTTTACTGAGTACTCTATTGTTCGTGGAAATTTATGGGGAAAAATTATCTACGGGGGGGGGGGGGGTTAGAACACGTAAACCCCCACTGCGCACGGGCCTGATATATTCATATATTTTAAAAGGTGAAATATTTTATTATAAGGTGTAAATGATTTTTAATACTGTAATTAATTGATTATTTTTAGCTATTACGATTTTAATAATTTTTATAAATTTACACTATCAATATATTTAATTGATAGTAATGATATATAATATAAATTATCTCTAAAAACCATGACGACATGAGGACGATATCGTCATTCATATCGTCAGACGAGCCGTCACTTTAAAAATGGTTAATTTTCGAAAATTTGTTTATATTTTTATT
>JAPYZL010036869.1:0-19408 GCA_030522825.1 Platygaster orseoliae | reverse complement strand
CAATTACACGATCGGGCATTTATTGTTGTTTATATATGGTTTATTATTAGTAACTAAGCATTAGAGAGTGTTGTGTGTTCGGAATTGCACTCATGAGATCTTTTTAATAGTCATTTGAAATCCTCTTAACATTCACCCATCTTTCACCTATCATTCGCCCATCTTTCTCCCGTACAGGTGAAAGATGGGTGAATGCTGGGTTGCCAGGGTGATTTCACACGGATTTTATTCGCAAGTGAAAGTATATTAGTATGCCATTTTCGAGCTTTAAAATTACATTATTTGAAATTTATTGTTAAGATTTGAAAATATTTTATTAGATTGAAACAGAATTCTGGTTTGGATTTGCCTTAAGGCAAATCCAATAATATATCAACTTTTTTTCCTCTCTTTTCGTGCTGATTGCGCGTGTGCCACCTCAATAAAGTTGGCAGCACTGATTATTGTGCTTGTTTCATTCCGCCATTCGTGTATCAACATGTATCAATGTTACCAACTTAATTCATGTGTCTAGTTGATCGAAGAATGCGTCTCCCAAAATCTTTGTCATGAGTTTTAACTATTTCATAAATTTCGTACGGATTTCACTTTTATTTATTTATTTAATTTGTAGTTTTTCTATCTCCGTTCCTTTTCTAGCGCTACAATCAAACATAAGTCTGTCCTTGTTTAATAGTACTAAAGTACTACGAGTTACGAACACTGCTCCCCCCTTAACCCTCTCTCTCGTTTTATCACACGCATCCGCACAAAACGCCACAATTACGCACACACAGATGGCGCGCCCGACTTTCGCCAAAATCAGCGCGAATCATGTGTGTGTAAAAACCAGCAAAAACACACTTCTGCACACATTGGCACACATCGCGTTAGTTCGGTCGGGTTGCGTGCGTGTAAGGTAGTTTCCGTGTTTTCAACCTGATCGTCGCCTGCGCCGTATCGGGACGATTAATAAAAAAGTGCGATATTTGACGTACTGACGCGGTGGTGCCCAAGTTTCGCGCCCTCCAAATGGTCCCTAGCGAAGGACTCCGTTTATCGTGACTTTTCGCGATTGTTGATCAGAACTTTTTTTTTTCCCCTTAATAACCCCCCAGCGAAAATGGCTCAAGAAACCGACGACATAAACTTGACTCCTCAGGAATTGCAAATTCTCTCCGAGCTCGACAGGTAATTATTCTCTCGTTTTCCTTACAGGGTTCTTTTGTGGTTTTTTGTGTTTCGCGAAATTTTCCACATCATCAACAAGTTGGGTCCACGTTTTGAGCCCGCAACCTACTGACATTCATTTCACAACCGATCGTTCCACTTGCGCGATTTTTTTACGCTTGCCGATCTCAGCGAAAGCGCTTTCGTCCGGTCGTTGCTTTCGTTTTTTACAGATTTTTTATAGGGGCTGTTACATTTCGTTTTGTTCTGTTACCAAATTGAGATCGCTGGTTTTTTCAGATTTTGGCGAGTAGAATAACAGATGTTTTAATGTTATTGACTTTTTTCTGCAAATTTCACGCAGCAATTTATTTTTATTTTTTTTTGTCAATTTAATTCCTTATTCTATCAATTTAATTTGTCAATTTAAATGGTCAATATAATTCTTGATTAAATTTTTTTGAGAAAAATTATTACGTTATGAAAAATTATTCGACCGATTTTTTTTCAATAGTTTTCATTTTGATTTTATTCATAGTTAAAGTACGGTCAACAAATTTGTGTGTCTAACTATAAATTTGAAATGTGATAATATTGGAAAATTTAGTGTTTATTTAAAAAGTTTGTAAGAAATTTTGTTTTTATTTCAAAATCTCTGTGACCTAGTAAATTTAAAAAAAAAAATTAAAAGAAAATTTTTTTTTATTCTGTGTCAATTAAAATGATTATTGTTGGAAATTTAATCAATTTATACACGTATTTGATTACATATATTATTTTTCTCCTAATTCGAACAAATATTTTTTTATCACATTTTTAAAAATTGATGAAAATAATTTTTTGTTTCAATTATTTTGAATATTCGCATAATAAATAAGTATGACCATGATAGTGTCCATAATTTTTTTTATACATTTTTTTATATTTTTTTTATTTTTTATAATTATTAGTTTACATCTTAATGTAATGATTTTTGTATATCTCATTTCAATAATGATGAAAAATTAGAAAAAAAATATACAAACGTTATCTGATTTTGAATTTTTCAACTCATCATCACTTTTTATTTTTTATGAATAATGCTTATATTGTGATTGAATTGATCTCAAAATATTTAAATTAATGAATGGTTTTTAAGTTATATATAAAAATAATATTATTTGGAATTATTATTATTATTAAGAATAATTGTCACATGATAAAAAATTATCTGACTGATTTTTTTTTGCAATAATAGTTTTCATGTCGACTTTATGAATAGTTTAGGTACAGTCAACAAATTTGTGTGTTAAACTATAAATTTTCAACGCGATACATATTTGAAAATTTACTGATTATTTGAAAAAGTTTTAAGAAATTTCGTTTTTCTTTAAAAATCTCTTTGAACATGTAAATTTTCCAAAAACATTTGAAGAAAAATTTTTTTTTTATAAGTCAATAAAATGATTATTGTTTAAAATTTATTAACTTTATGAATTTATTTCATTACAATCATCATCATCATACAGTTCATCTTTTTTTATTATTTATAAATACTTGTTTGTAGTTCATAGTTTTTTAAAATGTCATTTGAATCAAATTACATAAAGTAACGAAGAATAAAAAAACAAAAAATGCCATAAAATTTTGGATATAGTTGTAAATGTTATTTAATTTTTTACATTCAAACCCACCAAAAAAATTTTTTTTTTCGTTTGTATTTATGTTTTTTATCAACATAATGCTAGTGATAGATAATATAATAATAAAAACCATACATGTATTTCTCTGATATTTTTAATTTCAACATTTAAAATTTTTTCAATTATAAAAAATTCTGTACAAAAGAACATACTTAATTTTAATATTTTGAACACTAACTTCACAACTTCCCAAAATATTT
Source organism: Platygaster orseoliae (assembly GCA_030522825.1). Taxonomy (NCBI): domain Eukaryota; kingdom Metazoa; phylum Arthropoda; class Insecta; order Hymenoptera; family Platygastridae; genus Platygaster; species Platygaster orseoliae. The sequence continues at coordinate 16,377 of JAPYZL010036869.1, read as the reverse complement.
GGGAATCGAAACTTTGGCTCCCTGTGATTTTATATAAATTAATATAAATAATAATTGTTCAGAAAATCTTTAACTGATGTAAATATTTGCAGTTTTTTAAATCAAGGAATTGCCGAGGGAATTTATTGAAAAAATTCGCTGTGAATCCTAAGTTAACATAATTGTTGAAATCAAAATTACTGACTCCATGATGAAAAATAAATTTTTTGTTACAGTTTACAATTTGGCTTTCTGAAATTAAATTCACCAGAGCAGGCGAAAAAAAAGGCATTGGTTGTACGTGCAATAAAATATTTGGAGAGAATGCTTGTTCAAGCACAAACAGAAAAAGAGCGCCGCAAAGCTGACAGCTCAAAAATGAATTGCGAGGAGCCTAAAGATGATGATTCCAACGAAGAAAAAGGGATCAACATCGATCCCAAAACTTACTGCAAATTGGGCCATTTTCACCTACTTCTTGAAGACTGGAGCAAAGGTAAAAAAAAGGGGAATGAGAAAAGTAAACAATTTATAAAGTGTATTTTTTTTTTTATAAAATGATACTTATATGAACATGATTATACATTTTTTGTTATTCACATTTTTTTAAATATTTTTTTTACATATATTTTTATTATATAAATATATATTTATATAGTTGAATTAAATTTTTTCAATAATCATACTTCTATTTGTCCAATTTTATTCTTTCTCCAATTATTATAAACATCTTTTTTAAGGAATAAAATGACAAAATGAAATTGAGACATTTTTTACAAATTGTTTAAAAATTTGGTGTTTGCTTGGAAAATTTCACAGAATTTCGTAAAACTTTTTATGAATAATATAATTTCAACAAAATCAAGGCAAGTCTAAAAATTGTAATTTTCCCTAATTATGCAATTTGCTATTTCTTCGAGTATTCAAAAATTTTTATAATTATTCAACTTTTTATGAACAAAGTAATTCGTACTAGCTTTTTACATATTCTTCAAATAATAAACACTGCAATATTCTCTATAGTTATTTCCATAATCTATTGAATATGATTATCATATAATTTATTGAACAATATTTGATAACAATATTCTGTAAGTTTTTGAAAATAATTTGAGAAATATTTTTAAAAGCTTTTTATGCACTGAAGTGTTTTGTAAATTATTCAGGGAGTTTATAGCATTGTCTAAAAAAATTATACAATTTAATTTTATACATTTTATAACAATGAACTCTTGATAGATTGAAGAAATACAAGAATAAAGTTCAATAGAGTAGTGCTGTGCACAATAATATTACATAAAAATAAACGCATGTATGTAAAATCATGTAATATGTAAATACATAATTCTGAACACTAAAAAAATAAGAAAAATATGAAAATATAAGAGTACACTGTTTTTTGAACTGATTATTACAGCTCTTCAATATAAACTTAAGTACCTAAATAATTATTTTGTAAATTACGAATTCTGCAAAAGTTTTGAACATTTTAGATAATTTTTCAATATTCACGTACATGAATATGTTATTTGAAATAAGTATCAATAATAAAATAATAAATAAATAACGAAATGTTATCAATATATTATTTTCAAGGATATTTTTGAATTGTTCTAATGGTCATATAAAAAAATGTACAATATTTCAAAGGGTACTTTCGTAAAAATAATCTAACGAACATGTATGTTCACTTTGCAATAATTTTGCAATTGTGTATTTGCTTTCTCATTAAAATTTTCTATAACTATACTGATCTTCATAGCTTTTGTAAATAACTTATTATTGTCGTTTTTCTGCATCACTTTGATATATGACGATTGAAATAAATTTTTTTTGTGTGGTAAAAACATTCGTCGAATTCTTTCAAACTGTGCAACGTGATTTTATTAGAAAATTCAAGAGAGAAATTTAAATATTTCATTAACTTTTTTAACGTTATTAATTACAACATAAAATTTCAATTAAAATTAATTAATTGTTGTAAAATATTTTTTATGTTCATACATACATTTTTGGTTATTTTTTTAAAAATGAAAAGTTATACAAATACATGAACTTGTAGAAATTTTGTAATAATTACATTTCGATAAATTTTAGTATTTTTGCGAACAATACCTTTTTTAATAATCGAACTGTAAGTTCCGAAAAATTTGTCTAATTTCTAACATGTAGTATCGACTCATTTTTTTTAAAATTGCAAATCGTACATGGAGTTTAGTGATATAAAATAATTTAATTATAGTTATCATCTCCTTTAATTATCAGATAAATAATGTAACTTATAACTAATCATTAACCTAAAGATAAATTACTTGTTCAAAAAGTCACGGTTAATTGATGTATATAGAATTAAATAATAATGTGATGAAATAATATAATTAATAAATCAAAAATAAAAAAATGTAGAAATTAATAAAAAATTGATGAATTCATAGCTAACTAAGTGAAACACTAATCAATTTACATTGATTATTTAAGCACATGACTTATACAAATAATTCAGTATATCAAAATCAAAGTTTTGTAAATTATACATCTATTTCAGTTTTAGGATAAATGAATTTATAAGAGTCTGAAAGAAACACCAGTTTTTCTTACATTGTACATGCAAAAAAGTAAAAAAACTTTAAAAATTTTTTGTGCCTTTGTGTCATATCTTCTTAATTCTGAACCTATTTCCAATTCAATAAATTATACATTTACATTTTTAAGTAAGAGTTGTATAAAAAAATTGGTTATGTCGTATAATAACTATCCTACTTGAATAAATTGAAAGAAATGAAGTAGCAAGTAATTGGAAATTTTTTTGAAATAAGCTTAATCAAAGTTTCTAATTAAACAAGAAGCCTCATGCAAGACTTCTAAATGTTCAGGTACTACTCAACGACACCAGAAGTAATTGCCATTCAAAATATTTATATACTGCTAAATTTTATTCATACAATTTATCTTTACATTCCAGCATTGTCGGCGTACCAAAAATTCTTCGCCCTCAAAGGGGATTACTGGAAGGACACATCTTTTCTGTACGGACTAGGACTGGTTTACTTTCACTACAACGCCTTCCAATGGTGAGTCCCCTGAAAGTCATTTTATCTTATGCAAAAGCCTGCGATTTTTCAATCCCTGAAAAACATTTTTCCCAGCAATAAAGCAACAGGAATATTGCAATTTTGCGTAGATAACTTAGTAGCAACCTCAGTTGCACATCCAATGTATGTGAGACTGTGCATGGAAAATATATCGCGCAAAAAGGAAACAGTCGAAAAGTTCTTCTCGATGGAGTCGTTCGCCTTGAAGAAAGTGCGTCGACCCTTAAACGAGTTCGCCCTTTTTTGTATTGCTTGTTCGTTGCCTCGGGCATGCTGAGGGCCATTACCTGTGGTTGGTAAGGGCGAGATTTGCGATACTGGTAGTATAGTTATGAGGGTTGTCGACGGTCGGTATGGAAGTTTCCGAGAGTTTTTGCAGGTTTTAAATAGGTGGCACCACGGTCGGGATTTCCAGAGCGTTCAATATGTTTTGGATTTGGCTACGTGCGGCACGGAGTTGGGAGTATGGCGGATCAGGGTGTCTACAGGTCAGGGAAAGTCAGGAAGGTCAGGGAATTGTTAGAAAACTTGACACACATTCAGAGGCGTAGGCAGAAAAAAATTTCGGGTGGTGTTTTTCTAAAAAATATATACTTAGTTCCTTTAGGATTTTATAATTTTTAATCCTTGAAAATGTGGTCACGAGAGTACGATTTTTCAATTTTTTCGAAGTCCAGAGTTGCATATTTTTTCATGTTCGTATTAAATGTAATGGAGTTCAATTCTTGTGAATTTCAAGTAACTGAGTTGAAGACTTTTTTCTCATAGGGATTTTTTGATTTTTTTATGGATTTCCATACATAAACTTTTTTAAGACTTTTGAGAAAATCATATTATACAGATTGAAAGTATATAATGCTGTAGTATTGAAAACTTTTAGTTGGCTTTATTATTTATCAATTAATTTTCAGCTATATTGATTATTTTTATTGCTTTAAAAATGTTTCATCAAACATTATATATAGTCAAACTTCCATTTCAGAAAAAATTCTTCTGAAGTTAGAATAATTGTTTTTTTGAGTTGGAAAAACTGAAAATTCTGGACTTAATCTGAATGTTACTGATTTTTTGATTTGGTGGTTATTTTTATGCATTATTTTTTTTTTTAATCATTTTCGTCTATTTTTCATGAAATAATATTGTTGAAAAAATTTTCTTCATGTAAAGATTTCTAGTATTTCTCGCATTTTTTCAGTATTCACGAAAATCAAAAAGATTTTTTAATATTTTTTTTGGATTTATTGTATTTTTGTAGATTTTTATAAATATCAATTTTTAAAATCTAATGCTCCAAAATGCAAATATCGATAAGTTTTTGATAATTTCATAGATTTCGTGGATAATTTGGTCTACGTTAATTTTAAGTATTTTATACATTCCTTGAACTTTTTAATTTTTTCATTATTTGTAAGATTTTTTATCATTTCCTAGTATTTTTATACATTGATGCCATTTTTGCAGATTTTTCAAAAACGTAATTTTTTCATTGAGTTCAATAACTTTCAGAATTTTTCAGAAATTTTATGACTTGAAAGATATTGTGGTATTTTAGTGAATTCCGGATTAAATTTTTTAGTATTTCATTTCCAAATATCAAAGTTTTTAGATCCTTAAAATTTCCATAAATTTCAATCTTTTTTTATGAATCACTATTTAAAAAAAAATTTTCCCACATTTTCTTATGGGAAATATTTGATTACATATTGTATATCAATTTAATTTCAGAAGTTATTCCTTTTAAGTATAATTATTATTTTGAGTTAAAAAAACTTAAAATTCTGAACCTAATTCGAATTTTAATTATTTTATGATTAAATTAATAAATGATTCAGTATTGTTATATTCATGCATTATTTTTGTATGATTATCACTTTTGTCTATTTTTCATGAAATAATAATGAATTGAAAAATGAATACTTAAATAGCAGAATTTTACTACTGCTGCAAGTTAATTACGCGAAAATGACTGTTTGAGTAATCAAAACATCAGTGACTAACTCAAAAAGTAAAAATTTTACTATTTGAATTAAGAGAGTACGGATCATTTTGAATCTCATAGCTCTAAATTTTATTTAATGTCCCTTAAAAAATCAGGCAAAATTTTCTCGAAGTGCCCCCATCCAGGAAAAACCCGCGATGTACATTTCACAAGCGGAAACGGTGTGTCGGTCGAAAAAAATCGAAATAAAGATCGAAGGGAATTTCGAAAAATTGTCCCGACAGCTGTTTTCGTCCTGACGTTTTCAACTTTCAGTTTTATTCGCGCGTACACGAAACACACACCCTCGTCCCAAGAAAAATATCGATTTCCTGCTGGGCTTTCATTGACCCAGATGCACGTAAGACTCTTTTCAAACCCTCCTGCTTTTATCCGTTTTTTTCCGTCTTTTTACTTTCTTTTTTTTTGGTTCTCGTCTTCTTTTCTTCTTCCTCCCACATTGTTCTTTTCGTTCCGCCGGAATCGAGATTTGTTGCAAGGGCTGCGCTACCTCAGTTTTTTTATTATTATTATTATTTTCCTATTTCGCGAGACAATTAAATTTCCCCGTCCGGCCCGATCAATTTTCGAAGCCTTTGATTCTCACGAGGCGGAATGAGACGCGATAATTTTTCAATGCCGGGGCGAACAATCGCGGGGGCATCGCATGCGTCCCCCGCTCGATTTTGTCCTCGTGGACCCGGAGCATTCTCTGGGGCTTTTGCCCTCTTGAATTTTCTACCCGTCCACACGTGCTGCAGCATAGACATTGGCGCAGAGTTTTGGGGAAAGTGCAATAGAGTAGCTTCTAAATTTTTCAATCATACTTACATATGATAAATCACTCTCTCGATTTGAATTCGTAGAAAACTAATAATTATTAGTGGAATTTCATTAATTGAAAAAGAGAAAAGTGAGCCACTAAAGATTAGTGAAAAATCACTAATTGAATTAGTAAGTTATGACTAAAGAAATAAAAAAGCTGACAGTGATGAATAGGAAATTACTGATAGAATTATTTAAAAAATTTTAATAATGAAAACGCAGTCACAGCTGTATAATTTAATAATTGAAAACAACGTTGCTGTAAAAATGAACAAAATTAATGAATGTTTGTAAAAGAATCAATCTTACTTGCTTCAGACTGGCACAGAATTTTGCAATTTTTTTGTTTTGCATCATTGTTGATTATACTTATGCAAGCTAAAATTGTAGATTTTCGATGAACACCATAATTGATGATCAAAATCTAGAAAGTATAAAAAATCTTAAAAATTGACCGTTTTTGTAACTTACTTTTATGGGTTAATTGTTTTTAATTTGGAAGGTCATGAATTATCGCATATTTTTTCAGAATGTTTTTTCTACTTTTTTTTGCACTTTTGCACATTTAGAAAGTATTAAACAATTTATTGAATGCTTAAAACGTAAAACAAACTTTCGATTCCACTTTTATATATTTCAAACGCTTACACGTTTGCTGTTTTCAAAAAAGTATTTTCCAATATAAAGCATTTTTGAAAATCGTTTTGATTCATAGGATAATATTTTTCGAAGTCGACGCCTATGAACGTCGATCAGACGTAGGGGTTGAGATTCGTCGAGATAAAAGGGGGTTAATCGAAGTGCGCTTGAAGATATCGTCTGTGCGAAAAAAGCAAGGTTTGAATCGCATATTAATTCAAGGGTAAAGAGTTGCAAGGGCTTTTGAAATGGAATTGAAAAATTTGAAGGGGAAGAAAGAGGTTTTCAGTCGAAGTGTATAATTGTAAAGGAACATTGCAGAGTTTAATTTGCTTGCTTGGGAAAGCTGACGGAGCGTTAAAATGATACAGCGGAATTTAGTAGAATATTTCTATAGGACAGTTTTTTCTCCTTCAAGATAAAAATTTGAAAATTTGTGTTTTGTGAACAAAAATGCTCTAGCATTAATTTTTTATTTTAAGGGCTGTCCACATATTACGTCATCACTTTTAGGGGGGGGTATCGAGTTTGATGACATGTGTGTCTACGGAATGATGAAGGTTGATGACATGGGGGGGGGGGGTCAAAAATAGGTAAAAAATTGATGACGTAATATGTGGACAGCCCCTTAGTCGTTTTTTCATATTTGTTTAGTATAATAAAAAAAGAGAAATTCTAGTTAAAGTTTAGAATTTCAGAAAGATGAAAAAAATGTTGTGTACAAACTTATAATGAGAACTGAGCGAATTCCTCTTTCAAAAACGTTTTAAAATTTTCTTATCGTTTTCTTTTTCATACAGAAAACTCGTTTCCGCGTTTTCATGAAAAGAAGCTAAAACAGGTCGCATGGTATTCTTTCGCAAACTCTTGTAATTTTTTTACCCTTTCTCCGCAAACCACCCGAAGCGAAAATTTCAAATTTCATAACCACCGCAGGTCTTTGAAGGAAATGCGCCATTGAAATTTTTCATGAGCGAACAATACTTTGTCACCTGACAAAGTCCCGGTCCTTTTTTTTATTCATCGCTTTGAGGGCTAGAGCAACTCGTTTTTTTCATTTCCACCCTCGTGAACTTTGAATGGGCAGGAGGGGAGTGATTCATGTGACGCGTGACTCGTTACGTAGTTGAGCGTGGTGACCGGCTGCCGAGTTTTCTCTCGCGAAATTCTCATTGTTTCAAGACTTGAATCATCACCCACGTCATCAATTATTCGAGGAACGCGTCGACATTTAAATTCGTCACTCAGAAACTTTCAAGGGTCAACAATGATACTTGTCATTTACGTTTGTGGTTGGACAAAAGTGCAACGTTATTTTTAATTGTGGTTTTTGCTTGTAATTGCAATAATCTCATAAATTTGATATATTATTTGAGTGATTATCAAAAAACTATTCATTTTTCGCTTTTTTTTATAAAAAAAAAAAATCTCGAAAATTTATATTATAAATGCTAGTTGAATTTTTCACGTATTTTGTTCTGTAAATTGTCGATTTCAAGAAAATTTCATTTGATAATTATAGGCATTGTAAATTTTGCGATTTACAATGAAAACACTAATAATAATTTGGAAATGCTGATAATAAAGAATAAAACTTAGTTTTGGCGAATGCGATTGGTGATATTAGTGGATCAATAGTCGGTTTTCCAAATATTATTCCGTGACGCCATGAGAGACGCGTGCCTAGTCACGTGCGACTTGAGGCCTTCGATTGACGAACCGAAATTTAAGAGCAGATGTATTGTGCTCATTTTCTCTCCCCACACAATTTTTTATTTATGCTCAGTCAGTTGATGGTTCTATGTACCGGCCCTAAGGATTACTCTTATGTTACACGAAATCGAATTCATTCGGATGGCCAAGCATTACAATAATGGTTTAAATTACACTTTGTCATTTGTTTTTTCCTGGTCACGAACCTTCATTATTTCTTCAGGTTATTTCTCTGAAAGTTTTCGCAACATAATGTTCCATTTGTTTAACACTAAATTAAATGAAAATTTTTTAATTGAAATTATTGGTGCTATTTTTGTTGCATTATAAATTTAGGTGCAATTTCCTAGAGATTTATATACTCTGCCATGCAGCAGTGAAATTATTATGAAAGTCAATATGTATGTTCATACTATGTAAATTGAGTTAGATTAAGATTTTTTAACAAATTGAACTATTACTTCTTATCGTCTTTGAAAACTATTTTGAAAGGTTTCAAGTAAATTGGTTGATATTAGTAGATTACTGCTTCTGTGAGTAAAAACTCTGTTACTGTAAAATTATGAAAACTGAATCTTTATACAGTTACTAGAAAAAAATCTATCACAATTGCATTGGGCTTATGAAAGAAATAGTCGTCTCACAACTAAGTCACGTGACAATTTTTTATGATATGTATATCGTTTTATAATTATCTACATTACACAAAATCAGAAGTGAAAAATTAAAGGGTCCGCAACAATTTCAACAGTTTTGACAGATTTAAGAATTCAACAGCTTTATATACTTTTGTTATATTTCCAGTTTAACTGTTCAAGTCAGTCTTGAGTTATTTCACATGTATTTGAACAGTGTCGTCAGTTTTGTTATAGCAGATAAAAATTGTTTCACTGTCAAAATCGGCAAAACTTACTTAATTGAAGTGTCTTACACTGAGAGAAGAAATGTTAACTATTAACATATATGTATTTTCGGATATGGCGAAATAGATATCCGAAAATACATATGTTAATAGTTAACATTTCTTGTCTCAGTGTGGGAATGTCAAAAACTCAAAAAAGGCCATAGCTGTCAATATTGTTGTAATTGTTGAAAAAATAAAAAACTGCCTTGACTTCGGCGAAATGTAACGTTTTCAGAGTCGCAAAGTTTTCCAACTCTGATTTATTTCAATTTCGTAGAATTTTTCAGCTATTTACTCGTTGCCAAAAAGTTGTAGGAAATGTCGCATACTCTGAAAATTTTTTTGAAAATTTAAGCCTCCGAAAATTCAGGTACCATAAAAATTGGACTAAAATTATTTGATATGATGCTTGGTTCCACATATCATTATACACCTCGTTCCAACCCCTAACCAAGCCCTCCAAGTCTTTACACTCATGTCAAGCTTTGCTCTGACCCAGATCCACTGGTCGATATTCCCTGGCCCAGATTCACTTTCGAGCCCCTTTCGAAAGCGGAACGCTTCCTCAGAGCATCTTTTCCCCATCATATTTCGACACCCACGAAAATATCTCTCGATAACCCGATTTCCGTCAGCGCGTCACGCGCCGCGCCCGTGCACTTTCCGTCTTTCTTCCTCTTCGTGAATCGTTCGGCGAGGTCATGGTCAGTCGGCGCGCTGAAACCGAGAGTCAACAAACTCCGCTGGTCACTCTTCCAGCGTCTATATCGCGTCCAATATCTCGCGGTCAAACGATCGCACCGAGCTTCTAACGATCAGGCTTAGAAAATTTATCTGAAAAATTTGGGCGTCGTCTCGTGGTATATCGGGATAGGAACCCGTACCGCGAAAAAGCCCAGAACCATGAGTTGGCCACATTTCAAAATGCCCGTTTTGGTAATTGCAGCTGGAATGTAAATAATATATATATGACATGAAAATTTTACATATCCTTTAAAATAACCAATTTATGAAGGAACAAAAAAATACGTATATGTCGAATACATATTATGTCGTTAAATTTGATTTTTTTTTTCATGCAGCTTCCCAATTTCAATCTTTGAATAGGTGCATATTTACTTGACTTTGGTTTGATGACATGATTAAGTGAAAGAAAAAGAGTAGATAAATTTGATTAATTTAGGGAACATAAAAAAACATCTGGAATCTCAAGAAATTTAAAATCGATTTCGAGAAATTCGGAGTAATATCAAAATCTTAAACTCTGAAATCCAAGTTTCAACTAAAATGTGTATCTAAACAGTTGAAAGTGATAAATTTTGAATCAATAATTAATTCTAAAATTTATCTAAAATTGATTCTTTATCAAGAGTCACAGAAATCTGAAATAGGTAGGATTAAAATCTAAGACTCTGAATCTTAATCTATGATATTAAAAGTACATATCTTAATATTGATATCAAAAAATCTGGAATCAATTGAATCTAAAATCTGAAAAATAACGAAAATTTTTACGATGGAGCTTGAAAAAAAAAAAGAAAAAGTATCGTTGCGTTAGTTTTAGAACTCAAAATTCTGAATAAGATAAATTGAGTGGGAAGTTTGAATCTACAAATACACAAATGTGAAATTCCACATTACTATGGGCATGTCTGAAAGTCATGAGTGTAAAAAATATCAAATAAGTAAAATTTATTTTAATCATCTGAAGTCTGGAATTCATGAATCCTCAAATATGCATCGAACGTTATGTTATTTTAGAAACGTCTACAATTCATAAATGTCATATAACTATGAAATTATTGGAGCTTAATCATATACAAGTCTGAAAACTCACGAATTCTTAAATATATAATTACATTTTTAAACAAACCAAAGTATAAAATCATGAGGTATTTCCTACACTGTAAAAAATGATCGTTATTTTTTCATAGTTGTTTATAGAAAGTTTCCCCATATTGTATGGAAATTTTAGAAATATGGAAAATTTCTCGTATATTATCACTTTTCTCATACTTTTCTAAAAATTTCCATACGTATATCAGAAAAATCTTATCTATATATCTATGTATGGAAATCTAAATTTCAAAAAAATAAATCATCAAACCTAAATAAATAAAAAATAAAATCTCAATAAAAATCTATGTATGTAGCATTTATTTTGGTGATGTCAGAATTTTTGTATTCTTGCCTTTTAAATCAATAAAAATCATAAAATAAATTTTTAGCTGTGTTTGACGGAATTCGTATTTTTTTGTATGTTTTACTGAAAAATACATAAATTTTTTAGAAATTAAAAAAATTTTGATAAACTCAAAAAACTATCTATACTTTTGATTCTTAACTAAAATGATTGAAGTTAATATTATTTGGACTTGAGTAATCAAGAAAAAAAAAGAGAACAAGTTAAATAAATGAAAATTTGACAGCTGCTTTGAAACTTAAAATTATAAATTCGTTTTTTGTATTTACCGTAAAAAACTCACTCATTTTCAGTTATACGAAAAATTTGAAAATCTGAAGTATAATTTACGGGGAAGAAAAAGAATGCATGGCTGGAAAATTGGGTGACCAGACGTTCCGGTTTCCCGGGACGTATACCATTTTTTCGCTGTCTCTGTCTCAATGGCCCAGTTTTGAAATAAACGGCGAATTTTATCTTTTTTTTTCAATGTTTCACTTTTTTGAATGGATAATTTCAGCGTGGTTTCTTATAAAAATAGCAAAGCAATACTTTGTTACTTGGCATTATCAGAGTAAAATTGTATTGTAAAATTTTTTTTTTAATTGCATATTTTCAAGAGTAAAAATATAATATATGATAATAAAAAAAATTTCAATGTGGTGCTTTATAAAGGAGAAAATGATATTTAGGTTTTTGAGTTGTAGAAGTGGAATGAAATTGTAAATATTTTTTCAAAATCGCATCACGACTTTTTTGATATTTGCTAGCATAATTATCACAGCTTATAAATTTTTTCTTAAAATTTTTAAAATTTACGTTTAAGTTAAAAGGTTTTAAGCTTAAAAAAAGTTACAAGATTCCTTCTCATTACTTTTTATTTGTTTATAATAAAAACTATATTTTCCAACCATATCAGTATAATTAGAATCAAAATACTATTTTTATAGTATAGCATAAACGTTGTGCAACCAGTTCGTGTAAAAAACCATAAATTAGAAGTCATAAGGCCCAGAAACAAAAATTAATCAAGAAAGCACAGCTGTAAGAGTTACATTGGTCATTGAAATGATACAAATAAATTAATATTTTTTGAAGTACAGAATATCTAGATCTATCCACTTTCTTCGTTCTTGTTGTTTCTTTACCTGTCATTGCAATCATGTATAACGACGCTTAGACAAGTAGAGAGAGATGGACAGGAAGTTTCTACGTTGTCTTTAGAAAATGCAAGTCGTTTAAACTATTCATTTTTTTAAAGTTCTTTCATAATATCTTCGTATTTTTACTAGATCTGATTAAAGTTTGTGTATTAATAATCAACAATAATAGAAAACTTTTTTAATTTTAACCATTTTTGGAATTTGCTAATTAAATAAAAGTTTCTTCAACTCCGTGTGGAAATCGCTGATTTTTTTTCAAGCTCGGATCCCCAAAAATTTGAATAGTTTTTTTTTACCCATTTTATTTCAACTCTCAAATTCTTTGAAAAAACGCGCAAGAAACTGTTTCTCGCTGTTTTTTCGTAGGAAGATTTGTGAAAATTTTGTTTTCCTCGTTTCGCGACCAATGTGGTGACTCTCTCAGGAAAAGCCTCGACCTTGCCCTCCGGAAAACCCCTTAGCGTCGGCGTGACGTCATCGGATGACGCGTTATGAGTGTTCCTGGCTCCTCCAATTTCCTCAAATTTTTTCTTTTTTATCTCTTTCCGGTGCGTGAAAAACGGCATTGGCGGGGCGAGAAGCGAAGTTGCCGGCACGTCAGAGGCTGGCTCGGGTACGACGACCCCGGGCACCGGGTTCAATATACCGCGGCCGAAGGAGGACTCCGCTGCACCTTGTATCGCGGGGACGGCGCTCCGTTCGCTCGTACTGTTATTTTGATTCCGAGGACACGGGACGATGCTTTAACGGTCAGAGAAAATCGAGGGAAAGTTTGCAGAAGCTGAGCATGAGGGTTGTTTAACAGAAAATTTCCTATAAGATGTGATTTCCTTATATTGCGTTTGAATAGAGTTAGTCGTCATTAATATGTGTTACCGTAAGCACATCAAGTACATTTTTTGGAGATTTTGTTGATTTTATAATGACTTATTTGTGATTGTTTTTTTCTACGTTTTGACAATGGTTGATTTACCTCTGATATTTGTCAACATCAATCACTTTTTGAGATAGAAGGATTTAATACTATTGTAGTATTGTATTTAATACAAACTATAAAAATATGAAATTCATTATCGTTGCAATGATGTTCATTTCATGAAACTTTATTTTTAAAATTGAAAGTGACGTTAAGAAAAAACTATTGCGTTTGAGCTCGAATATTGAAAGTAAAAAAATCAATAACAAAGTAAAAACTGTCTATTAATTTGCTTAACTTTGCGGCATGAAAGAATTTTAGCTCGTGACTCACTTATTCCGGGAAACCCCTTGTAATTGGTCTTCGCGGGAACAATCTCAGAGTATTAATTTCACGTCTGAATTACAGAATCACTTTTCTCGCATTAGTATAAATAGCAGGCAACTGCGAAAAGAAGTTTCTGCGAGCAAGCAAAGAATGAAAGCGCAATCATTAGCAATAATTCGACCTTTAATGAAAACGTTGCAACAAACGGGCCCGTGAATTATTTATACAATGTACAATTACAAGTGAGATATTGCGAGACTTGATTCACGGGTACGAGAGCGCTTAAATTATCCTCGTGCCGGCGAATTTATCAATATTTATGATCGCTCTTTGCCTTTTGTTCGCGAAAAACACGATTTTCTGGGCTAGATACATTGAAAATCATGAATACATCGAACGCGACTCTAATGAAATCTGATGTATAGTAACTCTTTAGTGAGGATGTCCTGTATGGTTTAATCATGAATCGGGGGATTCAGTGAAAATCGTTTTTTCTTTGTTGTTGCAAATTTTATCATTATTCGCAGTAATTATTACTTTGGAAAATTCTTGATTTGTTATAATTTGAAAATTCCTGAATTTTCACGAGAGATTGTAAATGGTAAAAAATGATGACCTAAAATTCTGAAAATACTCATTATTTCTACTCGACTTTTTTTTTCCTAAATCTATTCAAGTTTCAAAAGTTAATGATGGCATGAACAAAACGAAGGGAAAAATGTGACAGTCAGACATTGCACAAAACTTATGCCAGGCGAGTCAAAAATAAGTACAAGCCGATTAATTTTTCGTCCCAGACCGGTATGTGCAAGTCATTGACACCAAAACGCGATGCTATGACTAATTTTATCTTTCACTCTGAGCGCCTCTGGATGGAAACAAATAAAGAGTGCCGAAAGATGCCGAAATAAGAGCAACAGTTGCGTATTAACGGAACCAGTTTTAAGTTTGCTTTTGCTCCCCTTTTCCATTTCTTGGAATTTTTTTCGAAGTGATAACTACAGTTATGAGATTTCAGGTTATTCAATTTCGAAACTAAGAATTCTTGCCATTTCCTATCAAGTTTAAGTTTTTTTTCGTACATTTTATGTATAACTTCTCAATATGTTGATTTTACAATTTTCATGATATTTTTGATCCAACAATTGAAAGTTTCACAAATTAAAAAGATTAAAAAAAAAATTCTTTGAATAGAGATATAAGTTGAAACCTCAAAATCAATGTGACATTGATTTGGTAGGTACTGCATTATGCTAATAAGAAAAGTGAATTTGTCTATTCTGCACAAAAATTAGATACTCTAGAAAATAAAATTGGGTAGCGCTATTTATTTCACATTGATGTGCTGCTTCAGCTAATATTTTTCCGTGAGCCCATTTCTTACAGCTAAAAATCTAGAATTTAGAAAATTCTGTCAAAAAACTTTTTTAAAACCGTTGAAAGTTAAGTTTTGATGTTTTTTAATTCACTGTACAAGCCTACTCAAAGCAGTCTGAGTTTCACAGTATTTACAAAAATAGCAGTTCATTGTCTGTTTCACTTAGAAAGTAAGACGATTGTTTGGTTTTATAGTTTCATTGTTTTATGGGGTCTTCCATTTAGTGATGTGTCAAAATTCGACCCGGTTTCACGATATCATGGTATAGAAACAGTTGGTTTTGGATTTTTAATTCTTGCTGATAGTTTCATCAGAGAAATCCTATCCGAATGGTATGATATTTTTTCATTTTTTTTTTTTTTTTCATAGTTACCTTTTATTTGGTTTGCATGAAAGCTGTCAAACTTAATGAACTCAGCTTTTTAGGCGTTTATCAATAAAATTATGAAATTATGAGCAATTACTCAGCGTTTCGAAGTATGTTTTCTTTTATATATAACTTGTGACTCAAACTAAGAACGCTTTGACTAATTTGTGACACTATTTCAAATCATTCAGAATGACGCCAAGTTGAGTGAAACCAAATCTGATGTTTCCTTTTTATTTGAAAGTGAATTGCCCTTCCAGAAGAGAGTATAGATTCAAGCGTTTAATGCGAGTTTATAATCGTGCTTGTTAAAGACTTATTTTCTCCCGGTGTGGGAACGCAAATTTCCGAGTGCGCGAATAAATTTCCCATCGGAACTTTTGACGGCGGAACACGTGGTGATCGAAGGTGCGTGTCGTTGCCACGTGGTTTACGATCTGATAAAGGGAAACGGATGTGGTGGAGCTTACCACTTAATTCTTTAAGTACACGATCGTGTCCTTTTACTCCGACACGCATTTTTCTTTCTGCGGGTGCATACATTATGAACCGAGACTCGCTTCATTTCGCCATTTACAGTTGGCTACGTTTCCGCTTTTACGCACGTTTCCCGGGCTCCTTTTTTCCATTTTTATGCCCCAAAAACTGGTTTTTTTTATTCGACGTGCTCTCTTTTTATCTCTTGCCGATGTCGCGAAAGCCGAGTGTTTTACGGTGTCGAATAAACTGCGAATTTGTATCGGACCCCACTCGTCATCGGCAGAAGGGGCACTGCTATTTACGAGGTTTGTTCAAAAAGTATCGCGAATTTCATCTTTTTTCAAGAATTATTTTTTTATTCATGAATATCTATTTTGTCCCCTTCAAAGTAATCCCCATCAGACATTATACACTTGTGATAACGTTTTTTCCAA
>JAPYZL010036787.1:0-34643 GCA_030522825.1 Platygaster orseoliae | reverse complement strand
CGGACTTTTGATTTTGACTCTGAATGTCACCGCGCGGACAATACTTTTTCCCGTTTTCGAGCGCTCGGCGAGTTATTGCATCCAGGGGCTCAATTTCATTTTAAAACTTTTCAACTTCGAAATGAAAAATTGTATTTAGTAATGCTGGGTTTAACTAGCAAATAAATTTTACCGGGAAATAAAAAAAAACGAAGTGTACCGTATTGTACTGTATAAGTATTTCTTATATAGGTGATTCAACCTGACCTACATTTTTTGGATACTCAGGTTATATCGCTCTGTATAATTGTAATTTATAATAGAATTTAGAGAAAACATTTGTATTATTTATAAATTTTGTATTCTGTACACGTGTATTGACGCCAGTAATAAAAGTATTGGAGATTATATTGAGCGTTTTTTTTACAACATATAGAATAAGAAACGAACTATTGATATAATTTTTTAAATTATATTTAATCATTTCACTTTGTTTCGTGGTTCGTATATTTTTTTTCTTGAATATAAAATAGGTTTTACGCAGGGTGTATTTATGAAATTCAGAGACGATTTTCTCTTTGCCATTTTTCACAAAACTTGTAATCAAAAAAGATATTACAGTTTAAGGCGACTCGCAACCTACTGTAGTGTGAGAGAGACGCGTAGAACGGGAATAAGTTGAGAGAAAGAAGGACAAAAAGAACGGGTCGCCCGAGAAAAAAAATTTTCAATTAAAATGAAAATTTCGACCAATTTCTGCGGTAATTTTTCCAAAAAAGTAATTTTTTCAAATCGTTTGACCACTCGAATTAGCCTGTTTTTATCAAAAGATCGATCGTTTTTCAACATGGCGTTATCGTATCGCACATAAAGTGGCCCAGATACTGATAAAAAATGAATTTTTTTTTTACTAGTTAATAACATGCCTCACGACTTATTAAAAAGTTGTAAATGTTAAACAAAAATAAATAACAAAAACAAGTTGATAAAAAAAGGTCATTTAAATCTGACTACCCCCTTAAAAACCATGAATTTGTAAAAAATTGATTTTTATTGGTATTTTCAAAATGGTGGCCGGAAAAGTGTACAATTTCGCGTGACATTGAAAAAATGATCTGAAACAGTTTTATATCGTTTTTTGAAGTGAATTATTGAATACTGTGTTGAACTTTGTGAAAAATCATTCTTGTACAACAATTGAGGTTAGATCTTCCAAATTCAAAATGGCGGATTCAAGATGGCGTATAGTGCGTATCGCAACTAAGCGGTGCCCTCACTGTCTTTCAACTAAAATACCTTTACTGATTTTGAGTTTTGCTAAATAAAGTGACAAAGGACTTTTCGAATCAGGAAAATATGGGGAAAATTTCGGTCCATTCTAATCCGTTGTGTCTATCCCCATTTTTCGTAAGGTCGCGTTGATTCGTTTAATTTCAAACTCAAGTATCTTTTTTGATTTTGTCTTTTGAAAAACGGCAAAGGGAAAATTGTCTTGTAATTTCATGAAGAATTCGTGGTTTCTATTCAGATAATGAATCCTGACGTTCATTCTGGGCTGTGGGGTGGGCCTCAATGCCGCGACTGTCCCATCGCACCGGTCCCAGAAAATTCCTGTGGATGCGGCGAAAATAAATGTGCCGCCGCTGATAAATATTACAATCAAGTTTTGGAAATCTTTAATTATTCCTTGCCAAAAAGCGGGACTGTCGCTGCTTTTATAGCCGAAAGTATTCAAGTAAGAAGAATTCTTCAAAATGCATAACCTTAATTTTCACACATACTTTATTGCAACATTTATCTTGTTTTATATATTTTTCATGATTTTCTAGAATAGACCATTTAACCTTTTCTAAGTTTTCCACATGAGCATAAAAATTATGTACTTTCTACTAGTACCTTACATTTTCTAAAGGGCATCGGTGGATCAGTCCAATTCCCAAAAACCTATTTGAAACAAGTTTTCCAACTAGTCCGTAAAAATAGCGGAGTTTGTATAATCGACGAAGTCCAAACCGGGTTCGGAAGAACCGGGGAACATTTTTGGGGTTTCCAAGGTCACGACGTTGTGCCCGACATCGTGACAATGGCTAAGGGAATCGGAAATGGTTTCCCTATGGGAGCCGTGGTGACCACGTCCGAAATCGCGAGTAGTCTCAATCAGGGATTTTACTACAACACCTTCGGAGGAAATTCCTTGGCTTGCGCTATTGCATCCAAAGTTCTCGATGTGAATAATTTTTTTTCTAATGATGAAAAACTGAAATAATTTGCAATAAGTACCAAACGCTTATTTGTTAATAGATAATTGATCGAGAAAAATTGCAAGAAAATTCGAAAAACGTTGGAACGCGTTTACTGGAACGCTTGGGAAAAATCATGGAAAATTATCCGAAAATGATAAGCGACGTTCGTGGAAAAGGGCTCATGATTGGCGTAGAACTTGGGAATAAAAAAACCAAGGAACCAATGAAAAGCAACACAGTTTCGAAAATTTTTGAGGATATTAAAGATATGGGAGTTTTGGTCGGAAAAGGCGGTTTTCGGGGAAACGTAATTAAATGAGAAATACTCATTCAGGGCCGGATTAAAAATTTTGGGCCCCTTTTTGAGATTGTAAATATATTCAACTTATCGAAACGTGAATATATATTTTTTTAACAATATTGTTTTTTATAATAATAAATAATTTTTTCGTCTTTTTCTCGTCTTGTGGGGGCCCTACACTTAATCCGGCCCTGAGTAAATAGATATTTATTTAATATTACGTTTCAGTATTAAAATTGCTTTCAGGTACTGAGAATAAAACCTCCAATGTGCATAACAATGGAAGACGCTGATTTTGCTGCAAACGTTATTGAAGCCGCTATTCAGAATAACGCAAATTTTGAAACATGAAACGTTTTATAAATGTTTCCGATATTTTACATTTTTTATGTTTTTCACTGCAAGAATTGATTTCAATAACAACACTACGTAGAAATAAGTTTTATAAGTTTTTTTATTTTTCGTATACAACAACATAAATAACGTATGTACATTAAAAATAATATCAAATTAAACAGTTCACTTTACAATTACTGATAAATATTTGGAATTATTGGATTGTACACGTACAGCAGAAAAGGAACAACTTTTCGATTGTAAACATGCATATGAAAAATGTATTTTCATAACTGTTTAAATGAGAACGAATTCTAAAATTGGAATCACATGGAAGTGTTTTATAATTAAATGCAATCGTTTCGAAAAATATGGATAAGCAAAAAAATTTACTTTTTCCCATCATTATTTACACTTTTTTGCTTATTCTAAGCATTTGCGAATGCAATATAAAAACTTTTCAGCTTTTTCTTTGGCGCTTTCATTAGTCTTGTACGGTTATTAGAGTTATATGTAAAGTTTTGCCACTGAAGATATCTTTATATTTACTAATAATTTGAAATAAACGAATTTCAAAGGGTAAAATCTGAAAGTTCCAGTAAAGGATAAAAAAAAAAAAAAATGAAAAGTCTGTTTTCTTAGAATCTAAATTTCTGGAATGTAAAACGAAAATGATGACCAAAAATGCATATTACTTGAAACGATTCTGGATTTCCAAGTCTCATTTGAAAAATACTGTTTATCAAAAATAATTTATTATTGGAGCAATGATCGAAATTTCCAGGAAAAAATGGCAAAATCAATTTCCAAAATAATGCAAAAATGAAATGTAGCTGAATTCTCAAAAATCGAAATTGCATTTGCTTCGTGTGGGTGACGTTTGGTCTTATAAAATTAATAACAAAGCAAATTAAGCTATCAAATTCGCCAAGACGACTTTGGAATCTGGTAAACCGTCGAGAAGATAATGCGTACTGTCAGTCATAGAAGCAAAATCAGCTTCGAGGAGTGTTAATTGCAGTTCCTTACGTGCTTTTTGTACGACATACACCATCAGCGAAACTGCTATCAAAATCTGTAAACCAGTTTAAATATTCTCAGGTTTTGTTGAAATTTCCAATGGGAGTCCAAGAGTCAAATATAGAAAACGATTTTTTCATACTTCGTTTTTTTTTCATTTTTAAAAAAAAATCGGAAAAATTCGGAAGTAATGAAAATTGGGAAAACCTTACTGAGCTGAGAAAATTTTTTAAAATTGGGAAATTCCAAAAAAATTAACTTACGTTTAAGAATGTGAAAATTTCGAAAAATCAAAAAATTTGAAAGATTGTCAATAATTCTATGAAATTCGAAGAATCTGTAGAATTCCAGAGATAGTTCATAAGTTTTAAAAATTATTTTCATTATTATATTTCTTGGAAATACGTATGGTTTTTTGGTTCATTTTTGTCAAAAATTGTTATTTTTAATATTAAAATAAAGTTTAAAAAAAGTGAAAATGGAAAATCGGAAAAACTCGGAAGTAATGAAAACTGTGATAAATCTTAATGATCTGAGAAAATTTTTTAAAAATTGGAAAATTTCAAATATTTCAACTTACCTTTAAAAATGTGAAAATTTCGAAAAATAAAACAAAATTGATCATTTGAAAGATTGTCAATAATTCTATGAAATTCGAAGAATCTGTTTAATTCCAGAGATTGTTCATAAGTTTCAAAAATTGTATTTATTATTAATATTATATTTGTTGGAAAAATTTATGGTCTTTTGGATTATTTTTGTTAACAATTTAAAAAACTTGAAAGTATTGAAAAATTACGAAAAATCTTCATGAATTAAACATACTTTTATAGTTTTATTTTCGGTTGTTATTTTTAAAATAAAAATAAAATTTTAAAAAAGTGAAAATGGAAATTCGGAAAAACTCGGAAGTAATGAAAATTGTGATAAATCTTAATGATCTGAGAAAATTATTTAAAAATTGGGAAATTTCAAATAGTTTAACTCACGTTTAAGAATGTGAAAATTTCGGAAAATAAAAAAAATTGATCATTTGAAAGATTGTCAATAATTCTATGAAATTCGAAGAATCTGTAGAATTCCAGAGATTGTTCATAAATTTGAAAAATCATTTTCATTGTTATATTTGTTGGAAATACGTATGGTTTTTTGGTTCATTTTAGATAAAAATTTTAAAAACTTGGAAGTATTGAAAAATATGTAATACAAATACGTACTATAATAACACGGTGCTACAAAAAAAAAAAANNNNAAAAAAAAAAAATGAAATGTACCCGTGAAATGACATAGTGAATGTTGTAGATATAGTCGAGTAATGCATAAAAAAATTTTGGTTATATTTTTTGCACCCTCCAAATTTTATTTATATAAAAAAAAACGCCTTTTTCAGATTTTACGCGTTAATATATGAATATTTCGGTGAATTTTTTTACGATTTTTTAAATGCAATACGTTTTGGAAAGGACATTGTCAGAGCTTTAAAATGACGTATGTTAATCTATTGTTGAAACTATTTAGATGTGATTTTTTATCGAAGAAAACTGGAAAAGGTGCATTTTTTCTTCATTTTTTCAGCTTTGACTATTGTTTATTGCTAAGTTCAACCAATTGTTTTTCTATTATAGTATTATTGGCAGAGTGTATTTATTGAGGAATACATTGATGTCTCATTTGTTAAAATCGGACAAAAATTGCGGAAGTTATACTATTTTTTCGTAACTAGAAAATATTGCCTAGCTTGTGTATCTGGTTTCAGACTCTTTACGCATTTTGTAAAATGGATTTTGCTCACACTTTTAAGGAAATCCATCTACGTAAATTTTTCGGAAAATCGATTTTTTTTTTATAATTTTTTTGCATGCTCAAAATGTGATAAATAATGTCCTGAAACATTTTCCTGGATTCGATTTATTTCAAATGTGACAAGGCGCTGAATGTGAGTCTAGAATACAAAGTTTTGTCGTGTTTCCAAACATTAGACGCGTTTTTCTCGAAACCATGTTTTTGAAATTTGCTGGCAGGGTTAAAAATGATCCATTCAACAGAACTACTTGAAATTTTAACTGACTTATTTATAGAGATAACTGAAGGTATCCTTTTAGCGGTTTTTTAATACCTTTTTTTATTTTATTTTATAGCATACATTGTATTGACAAAAAGCATAAAAATGATCAGTTTTTATTAAATGTCATGCCATTTATATCATTTTGAGAATTTCGTAAAAAACCTACGTCAGTACCTTAACAACATAAACACAAATAAGACCCTTTTTACTTTTTGTGTTTTGGATAAGTGATTTGAAGGGAATCTTGCCCGCAATTTCGATATTCCATTTCGAGGAAGTCACATTCAATGCTCTCAATAAATATGAGCCTTCGGATAACATTTTTGGAAAAATTCACAGTTACAGTAAAAGCATAAACCTTTAAAATAACATTTAACTTATTCTAATTTTTGAATTAGTTCTCCGAACAAAAATTCCTGAAAAAGCGTTCGAAAGACCGGTCTCATACAGGTGGACCCCCTTAAAAAAAAATTCCAATAATTGAGCTAAAGTTTGTTCTGATTAGAACTAAACAACACTCATACTTTTTTTTATATTAATTTATTTTAATATTTTATCTTTTGTTTTAACAACAAAATTTCAAAAATCTTTCAAATGAAGCATTTTGGTATGACTATAAATAGTTCCAGAAATGGATACACATTCTCGGCCATATTTTCTGGTTACGAAAAAATAGCATAACTTCCGCAATTTTTGTCCGATTTAAACAAATGAGACATTAATTTGTTCCTGAATAAATACACTCTGCGAATAATACTATAATAGAAAAACAATTGGTTAAACTTAGCAATTAACAATAGACAAAGTTGAAAAAATGAAGAAAAATAGCACCTTTTCCAGTTTTCTTCGATAAAAAATCACATCTAAATAGTTTCAACATTAAATTAACATACGTCATTTTAAAGCTCTGACAATGTCCTTTCCAAAACGTATTTCACTTCAAAAATTGTAAAAAAAGTCACCGAAATATTCATATATTAACGCGTAAAATCTAAAAAACGCGTTTTTTTTAATAAATAAAATTTGGAGGGTACAAAAAATATAACCAAAATTTTTTTATGCATTACTCGACTATATCTACAACATTTACTGTGTCATTTGTCAGGTGTATTTTCAGTGTCGCACCATGTAATATATACAATATTTATAAAAAATATTGAAATATTAAATTGTGTCAATTCAGAAAAATTTCAACGATTTTGTAAAACTACAATTAGTAGGTTGATGCTTTTTTTGTGTGGTTTTTTGATTATTGCCGCCTCTGAGGATATTTATTAAATTTTATTAAACTAACCTGGCAAGAAAAAACAATGTAGCCAGTAGTAGCAGTTGATTTATCTTCCAAAACATCTTGCATGGAGCGCAAACTGCTGCCCAAATAAACATTTATAAGTTGGGCTGGAAGAAGGCCCAAACAACTTGCCAAGTGGAAGTGACAACCGCGAATGTTGCTTACCTGAAATCCAGAAATTAGTTATTTATCGAAACTTCAGAGAAAATATTTTCAATAGTTTCCATTTCACATTAAAAGATTTTTTATTCGTTTGGGAAAATATACAAGTAATAAATATACCTTTTCATCTCTTAAAATTCTAGATTTTCTGGAGATAATTTTCATGAAAATTGTTCAATGACTGGTTATCATACTTTAAGATGACTCGGAAGCTACTGTAGTGCGAGAGAGATGCACAGAATGGAAAGTAAGTGAGAGGAAGAAGGACAAGAAGAGAATGCCTTCCGAGTCGTCTTAATGTAATACTTGGAATTTTTTTTTTTTTTTTTGAAAAATAGTTTTTGGAAAATATTAACATTATAAATATTTTTGGAAAATACGTCAAATAAACACTTTCGGAACTGTACTTTCCGAAAAGTCGGATTATGAAATTTTATTTTCAGAAAATTGGACTGTAAAAAAATGATCATTCGGAAACGTATAGATTCGAAAAATTAACCAGAAATCACTTCAAAGACCCATAAATTAATTCAAATAGCTTCTCACTGCGAAAATGGTGTTCTGGAGACCAAAAGGAATGGGCGTCAACCTGGCGAACAGCACCACTTTGAAGGCTTGGGGACCCGAAATGACCTTGAGGATCGCCCTGGCAGTTTCGCTCTGCAAAAGGGCCCCAATCGGCAGCCTGGAAGACAGAGCGCCCAAGGTTGCATGAGCAATCGCGATTCCCAAGTTCGCTGACAAAACCACGATCAAGATTCCTCGAATTGTGCCGAATAAATATCCACTTGCGATTATCAAAAACAAGTATCCGATAACGATGGGGAATGACACGACCGTGAAAAGTCCTACGAAGATGATCATGACGACCCAACTGTTTTGGTGCTCTATCCAAAAGAGCAGGATTTTAATGTAGTCCCTGCAGACGAAAACGATGGTACCCAAAAATGCGAGCGTTGCGATCGTTATCATGACGTAGCAGATTGAATTGGAACTTATCCAGTGACATCGTTTTGAGGAATTTTTCGATGGTCCTCGCAATCCTTGTTCTAAAAGATCTATGTCCATTTTATTTGGGGTTTCTATTGGGTTTGGGTCATTTCTGAATTGGCGTTTCTTGCCTTCGATGGGGTGTTCAATACCTGGAAATTACAATAGAGAGAACTTGATAAAATACAAAATTAGGATTGTAAGAAAATTTTTTTCGAAAAATGATGTTTGAAATTTTTTCACAGTTATTTGATTATAATGAAAAATTAATGGGTGGCAATTTATCAAGGAAAATCAACTTTTCAACGCTAAATTCCAAATTTCCATACGATGAAAAAACACTTGAATTGTAATAAATAATTCTAAAATTTCAAAATTGGAATTTAGTAGAAGAAAGAAGTTGCTTGTAATAAATGTTAAAAAAAGTTTTTTTTTTTTTTAAAAATTACAATAGAGGGAACTAAACAAAATAAAAAATCACGATCACAAGACAATTCGTTTCGAAAAATTAAATTTGGAATCTTTTTTATTAGGGTGAAATTTAACCTCCAAAAAAATTATAATAATCAGAAATTTTCGGCACAGTTATTTGATTTTTATGAAAAATTAACATGTGGAAATTTATCAAGGAAAATCAACTTTTCAGAAATAATTTACGAAATTCCATACGATGAAAAAACTTCTGAATTGTAATAAATAATTAAAAATTTTCTAAATTGGAATTTAGTAGAAGAAAGAAGTTGCTTGTAATAAATGTCGAAAAAAAAGTTATTTTTGGAAAATTACAATAGAGTAATTAAAATAAAATAAAATAGTAATAATAATAAATAAAATATATAATTTAATTTATAAAATAATAATAATAATAAAAAGTATTAAATAAAATATAATATAAATAAATTACTAAATAAAATAAAAAATCACAACTGCAAGAAAATTTTTTTTGAAACATAATATTCAACATTTTTTTTGTTAGAATCAAATTTTAGCTTAAAAAAATTATAATTATCAGAAAATTTTCGGAACAGTTATTTGATTTTAATGAAAAATTATCATGTGGCAATTTATCAAGGAAAATCAACTTGTCAACACTAATTTCCAAAATTTCATACAACGAAAAAACTTTTGAGTTGAAATAAATAATTCTAAATTTTCAAAATTTGAATTTAGTAAAAGAAAGAAGTTGCTCGTAATAAATGTTGAAAAAAAGTTTTTTTTTTTGAAAAATTACAGTAGAGAGAACAAAGTAAAATAAAAAATCACAATTTCAAGACAATTTTTTTCGAAAAATGAAATTTTTTTTGTTAGGATCAAATTTTCCCTTTAAAAAAACTATAATAATCAGAAAATTTTCGTAACTGTTTTTTGATTTTAATGAAAAATTATCATGTGGCAAAGAAAATCAACTTTTTAGCACTAATTTCCAAAATTCCATACGACGAAAAAACTTTTGAATTCTAATAAATAATTCTAAATTTTCAAAATTGGAATTTAGTAGAAAAAAGAAGTTGCTTGTAATAAATGTCGAAAAAAAAGTTATTTTTGGAAAATTACAATAGAGAGAACTAAATAAAATAAAAAATATTGATTTCAAGACATTTTTTTTCGAAAAATGAAATTCGGAATCGTTTTTGTTAAGATGAAGTTATACCTTCCGAAAAATTATAATAATCAGAAAATTTTCGAGACTGTTATTGGATTTTTATGAAAAATTAAAATGTGGCAATTTATCAAAGAAAATCAACTTTTCATCACTAATTTCCAAAATTCGATATGACGAAAAAACTTTTGAATTGCAATAAATAATTCTAAATTTTCAAATTTGGAATTTAATAGAAGAAAGAAGTTGCTTGTAAGAAATGTTAAAAAAAAGTTATTTTTGGAAAATTACCGCATGATTAGTATTTCGAAAATTTTTAATAAATTATACTTTCAAATTCTAGTTATTTTATCTAAATTTGATTGCAAGAAAAAACTGATAGTTCATAACTTTAATGTGTAAAAAACTAAAGAATTTTACAATGATGAAACTTTTTTTTTTTAGTTAAAATATTTTATCCAAAAATTCTCGAAATTACACAAGTGAAACCTAAAGAATCAAAATTGAAATATTTCAAATTCGAAATTCATAAGATATAACAAGAATAAGGATTATTCCAATAATTAAAATATTCCAAAACGGAAACATTTATTTTTGGAAAACGACTCCCAAAAATTTTTTCTGTATGCGTCCTGATACAAGTAACAAAATAACTAAAAAATACGAATTGAAAAAAACTTTTAGTTTTATAATTTCTGAAACATGGTGCAAACTCCTGAATTGTTTTAATTTCAACTGAAAAAACACGTTTTAAAATTTTGAATTGATTGGTTCCTAAATAAAAAAAAATACAAGTAAAACTTACGCATTGGATAAATTTTTATTGAGGACTACAATCAGACTTATAAACTTTTCCATTCAAACTTGCTTCAATTTGCTAATAAAAATTGAGATGTCCTCGATAACTAAAAATAAATACAAAATCAAGACTTGTAAAATAATTGAAGTAATTTTGAATGTTTAAATTAAGGTATTCCATGAATTTCATTTGCAGAATACTGTCATCAGTTAATTTTCCAACTTACATTCACATTATTTCGATAATGCAAATTGAAATGAAGAAAAAAATTGCAGAATAAACATATAAGAAACTTGTCTTTTGTGTATTCAGAACTTGAAACATATGAATTTACGCTATTTAACTCCCTGATAATGTAAGTTATGCAAGCAGTACGAAAATGACATTATATTATATATCTAATTTAAAATTCATAAAACTTAAGAAGAAAATGAGTGGAGAAATATTTGGTAGGAATTAAACTATTCAAATGTTATATCTATTGTTATATCTAATGTTATATCTATATAACTATTCAAATGTTAATATCATGTGAGCAATTATTCGACTTCAATTGAAAAACATGTTGGTATAAAATTTTGAATCGATTGGTTTCTGAATAAAAAAATTACAAGTAAAATTTTCGCATTTGATAAATTTACTTTATTTTTTAATCCAAATTTGGATATTCTAGATAACTAAAAATAAATGCAAATTTAAAACGCGTAAAATAATTAAAGCGATTTTGAGTGTTAAATATGTAGCTTTAAAATTAAGGTATTCTATCGACTTTAACTGTCAAATACTGTCGTCAGTGAATTTTCTAACTTATATTTACATTATTTTGTTGATGCAAATTGAAGTAAAATATTTGCTTCTGATACATTTTTATTGCGAACTACTATTTGAGTTATAAATTTTCAAATTCAAATTTTCTGTAATTTGTTAATGCAAATTTTAATGTTTTTAATGACTGAAAATAAATACAACTTTAAGACTTGTAAAATAATTGAAACAATTTCCAGTGTTAAATATCTAGCTATGAAATAAAGGTATTCTATCAATTCTAACTCTCAAATACTGTCATCAGTAAATTTTTTAAACTTATTTTTACATTATTTCGTTGATGCAAATTAAAGTAAAATATTTGCATTCGATAAAATTTTATTATTGTGGACTGTTATCAGAGTTATAAATTTTTCGATTCAAATTTGCTTTAATTTGCTAATGCAAATCTGAATGTTTTCAATGACTGAAAATAAATACCAATTCAAGAATCGTAAAATAATTACAGCAATTTTAACTGTCAAATACTATTGTCAGTAAATTTTCTGACAGATATTTACATTATTTCGTTGATGCAAATTGAAGTAGAATATTTGCTTTTGATAAATTTTTATTGCAGACTACTATCAGAAATATAAATTTTTTTATTCAAATTTGTCTTAATTTGCTAATGCGAATTCGGATGTTCTCGATAACTAAAAATAAACACAAAATCAAGAATTTAAAATAATTAAAGTAATTTTGAGTGTTAAATATGTAGCTATAAAATTAAGGTATTCTACCAATTTAAACTGTCAAATTTTCTAACTTATATTAACATTACTTTGTTGATGCAAATTAAAGTAAAAAAAAGAACAGCAAAATGAAAATATAAAAAACTTGTCATTTGTGTATCCAGAACATGAAACATATAAATTAACGTTTTTTTCTACTCACTGATAATGAAAGTTATGCAATAACATTTATTGTTTGGAAGAATTATTTATATTAAAACAAAACCCAAAAACACATTTAAAAAAACAGAAATAATTGAAATCTTTTTTGATTTTGAAAAAAAACTTATACGTAAATATCAAATTTTAGAACATTGAAAAAAATTTATAAATTATACATTGGAAATTTCTTAACGCAGTGAATAACGCTAAAATAAAATTAACAATTCGCACAAAGAAGTCCCAAATACTCACCGAAGAAGTGTATATATTTTCACAGCTGATGTTTCAATACATATTTTTCATATAGATGCGAAGAATATTTCGTCGTATTTCGCAACTTGTTAACGATCATTTGATGATCATCAAGTTAGTTGTCACCACTGCAGCACATACGCACTAAAAATTACTAATTCACTATTGGTGCATGATAGTTTATGAACATTCATGAATATATTTCACTTCTGTTATTTTCTACTTCTGCAGAAGGAAATAAAAAATACTTTTAGTTTTTACTTTGTTTTCACTGTTTGTTATTCTGGTAAATGTACTATATATCTATATATAAAGCTTTTGTCGGTAATGTGGGTGTTAATTTACCGACTGTACGCTCCATGACTCACGACTCACTCCAGGTCCGGATGTATGAATTTGGCGCCCCTTGCAGTTTCAAAAATTTGTAAATTTTCAGTGCATTAGAGAATTATAGGAATGATATTGAGGTTTTTATATTATATACATAAATACAAATTTCAAGTCGAAAAGTCCTTTGCCACTTTTTACAAAACTCAAAATCAAAAAAGTTGTTCAAGTTTGAAATTTAAACAATAAATACGGTTTTTCGACAAGTGGGGATAAAAACAACAAACCAAACTCTGACCAAATTTTCTTCATATTTTTCTGAGTCGAAAAGTCCTTTGCCACTTTTCAAAAAACTCAAAATGAAAAAAGATATTCGAGTTTAAAATCTGAGAAATCTGATTGGTTGAGACTTATAACCTGAATATCTTTTTTGATTTTGAGTTTTGCGAAAAGTGGCAAAGGACTTTTAGATTCAGAAAAAGATGAAAAAAATTTGAGAAAATTTTGGTACGTGGTTTTTATCCCCACTCCTTGTAAGAGCGTATAATAATATAATAATACATATATTTATTGTTTAAATTTTAAACTTGAATAACTTTTTTGATTTTGAGTTTAGTAAAAAGTGGCAAAGGATTTTTCGACTTGAAATTTAAAAATGAATATTAGATTTCTTTTTGGTACGGGAATTTTGGTACACCCTGTATATAAATAAAAAATACATTAAATATTCCGTGTAATTTTTACTGTGATTGTTATTATTCTAGTGGATGCATCTATCATATCTATATATAAAGCTTTTGTCGGTAATGTGGGTATATCTTGTTCATTTACCGACAGTGCGCTCCTGACTCATGACTCACTTCAGATCGGGAATTAGAAATTTGGTGCCCCTTGCAGTTTCAAAAATTACCGCCCCTCCCCCACATTCATATTCTTCGAAGAAAAAAATTTGAGGTTCAGTGAATCGGATAATTATATAAATATTGAGGAATTGAGATTGCTATATTAATTTGCAAAAATTTTAAAAATGTAGAAACACCGTAAATATGTCAAAATATGGAAATTCATGTTTTTTGTAAAACTTGGTAATTTAAAAATTTACGTTATTTGAAACATTTTACAGAGTTTTTTATTTTATTGATTATTATTTTTAGAATTTCACAAATCGTTTAATACACCGGTATTCGCTAGGTGGCTACACTAAATTTTTTCTCGAATTATCATTTTAAATTCTCGTGTACTGCGTACTTACGTGAAAATCGTTTAGTAGGTTCGCGGCAAACTGATCGAACATCATAAATTTTAGTAAATTTTCAGAAATTATTGTTCTTGAAAATTATACATATATTAATTCGCGGAGTTCCAAAGTAAGAAAAATTTGTGAAATTATGATGGAAACTAACACAGCTAGTAAAAGTTGTCTATATTACAAATATTATCTAACTACTCGTTAAATAGAATTTATATAAATCACTGAGGTAAATTTACGCTAAGTAATATAGCAACAGAATAGACGCAAATTATGAAAAATGCCTAAAGTATTAGAAGAAAAAATTTAAGCCTCAGTGACTTGAAAATCATAAAAATCGAATTCCATTAAAAAAATAACGAAAATGTACCACTTCTGACTCCAAAAGTTGTGTATCTTCGAAATTCCGAAATTCGAAAAATTTGAAAATCATACTCCCGTAACCAAATCGTTGAAGATGGAAAATGATAAAATTCTAGAAAATATACATTTTCCCGAAAAATCGCTTACAAAAATTTAATGTAAGTTAAAAAAAAAAAAAAAAAAAAAAAAAAAAAAAAAAAAAAAAAAAAAAAAAAAAAAAAAAAAAAAAAAAACATTCAAATATGCAGCGAATAATACTGAACGCTGTATTTTTTTCTAGAGGTATCATTTAACAAACAAAAAATTGAGCAGTCTCAAAAAGCGATTTATTAATTCCAGTCTTAATATTGTACGTAATAAGTTGACTTGGGTTACATGCGAAATTACAATCCACTGAATTTTAGACTAAATTATACATTCTTTTCAAAAACGAATCAAGTCGAAAACCCAATCGAAATCATCCATTCAATTCATCAGTACATACAAAATGTGCTTGCCCTTCGTAATGATAATTTTGAAAATCTAGAGTGCTATCATGAGCATTTTTTTCCTTCATACTTCATTAATTCAAGCTATACACTTGTACTTTCTGTTTAAAAATTATTTTGATATTGTTAATTTACAAGTTGAGCAAAAATATTTGTAAGTTAATATCTTATTTGCCATTGAAAAGTTCTTTCGAAAATCATGCTAGCACTCTATTATAAATTATATTGCTGGCTAACGTTAATCTCTAAATCAGTATATTTTTCCGTTCTTGCAATCAAGTGCCAAAAGTAATATTTACCCTGTTGTACAGTGGAATAATACGTTTCTCGTACATTGTCGAAACAAAAAATTTCGCCGCAAAGACAATAATACAAAATGTTCATTTTTGTCATGAAACTCTGGTAAATGACACATAAATGAAGTTACTCTATAATTATACATAAAAAAATGGTCCATATAAACATTTTACTCACTTTTTCATATTCACATCATGGTTTGTAACCAAGAATCACATAAGAATTAAAACTACACTATTTCTATAGAAATTTTTTGGCTTCAAACCACCAGAATTTTCGATTGTAAAAATAAGCTTACATTCTTACAGAGATGAACACCAATCACATTTCGCACTTTTTGGCATTGCAAAATTTTAGATAGTGTTTTTGCAATTCAAAAATGAAGCAAATGTAATTAACCTTCATCTCTGCCTTCTAAATGTGTAAGTACCAACAAATCGACGCAGTATTTTTTTGCTGACGGACCCTCGAACATGAAAAATTACTTTTACAGCTAATATATATCATTGTAAATCGTAATTTGTATTGCATATTTGAGAATGACGAACTGTGTTCAAGGGTCAAAACTTATATAAAGTTACAATTTTCTTACAAGTAATTGAATTCTTTCTGTTTTTTACACTATGTTATCAAATTTATAAAAAAAACGGCTTCCTAAATCGGCGTGAATCGGAATGGTGGATCAAGTCATTGTGAAAAATTCTCAAGTCGAGGAAGTCCTAGTGATATTTCTAAGCTGGAAAAATAAAACCATCATTAATGCGTTTTCAAAAACAAAATACAACATTAAGAGCATCGAATATTTGAAATGCAAATCCTTCCCAAAATTCGAAATGGTGTCTATTTGGCGTCAGAATTCCCGAGTTTTAGATTTTTCTAGTAGAGTTAGTATTTTTTGTTTTTTCAGTATTTTATATTATTGAGTAGATTATATCTCTATAGATTCTGAGTATTCATATAAGTTTTTAATATTTAGTATTTATCAGATTCTGTAGGAAGTTCTAGTTTGTTTATAGAATTTTAATAATTATGATTGTAGATCAGGGTTGGGTATTCATCTGAGTTAGGGGATAGGATTGACGATAAGAATACAGAGTATTTCATTCCGAAGACTTTCAGTCAAACGAAACATGAATATTTTGTTTTTCATGAGCTCTGAACTATTCTGAACTATAAATATTCCTTATTCCCTTTTTTCTGTTGCCAAGGAGTGAATTAAATTTATTCCAAAAAATATGCCAATAATTGGAATTACCAAATACTAGTTGACTGGATAATTTTGACTTGGATATTTTTGTGAAAAATTTTGTTTTTACGAGATTAATGTGCTTTTCCCTGTTTAGTTCGCTGAGCAACAAATTTCCAGTACTTTGTAAATTAAATTTGTTATAACAATGCGTTTAAACACATTACTGCAATGTTCTGTTTCTATAAAATATAAATGCTTTTTACAGTTTTTTGAGTTGCTGGAGAAGTATTTGACATTGATTTTGTAAAGTTTATTTATTTAAACAATTTATTGCAAAATTTTTCTTCCACAATATGTACATCCTTTTCATGATTCTTTAGGTTCCCAAGTAAGGATTTTACATTGTTTTTGTAAACTTCATTAATTTAAACATATAATCTTAACAAATTATTGCAAAATTTATCTTCTACAGTATGTAAATACTTTTTATGATTTTTTAACTTGTTGAGTGAAGATTTGACATTGTTTTTGTAAAATTCTGTTGTTGATAAACATTTTGAAAGGAAAATTTTTACAATAATTTGTTTAAATCAATTGTTTTAATTAACGAATTTTACAAAAACAATGTCAAATCCTTACTCGGTAAGCTAAAAAACCATAAAAAAGATATACATATTGTAGAAGAAAAATTTTGCAATTATTTTGTTTATATGATTTGTTTAAATAAACAAACTTTACCAAAACGATATCAAATCCTTACTCAGCAACCTAAAAACCCATGAAAAGGATGTGCATATTGTAGAAGAAAATTTTTTTAATAATTTGTTTAAATAAACGAATTTTACAAAAACGATATCAAATCTTCCCTCAGCGACCTACAAAAACCATGAAAATAACATATATCTTGCAGAAAAAATTTTTGCATTTTTTTTTTGACAATAACTGTTCAAGTAAATGAATTTTACAAAATCAATGTCAAATACTTCTCCAGCAACTCAAAAAAACTATAAAAAGCATGTATACTTTATAGAAACAGAACATTGCAGTAATGTGTTTAAACGCATTGTTATAACAAATTTAATTTATAAAGTAGTTTAAATTTGTTGTTCAGCGAACTAAACAACAGGGAAAAGCACATCAATCTCGTAAAAACAAAATAAAAAAATAAAAAAATATCCAAGTCAAAATTATCCAGTCAACTAGTATTTGGTTATTCTAATTATTGAAATATTTTTGGAATAATAATTTACTGCTTGGCAACGGAAAAAAGGGAATAAGGAATATTTCGAGATCAAAACTAGTGTATATTGGAATATTCATATTTCATACTTTCCAGGTGAATAAGAATATTCCAATACGTGGAGTGGAACGAGAAAAAGGACCTAAGAACCAAAATCGTTTGAGCCTATCATCTGACTCAAGGGCATTAGAAAGTAGGCCTAAACGATTTTGATCCTTAGGTCCCTTTTCTAGTTCCACGCCACATATTTATTCCATTACTCCTGGAATATCACTTCTGCCCAACCCTGATGTAGATTTTCAAAGGCCGAAGGTATAAAATTTGAAGTTTCATAAATGTATACGATTGTTTCAGATTTTTGAGAAAACATTACTCTTGTTGATCTATAGTACTCTAAAAACTTTAAGTACTTTTACGATTTCACGTATTGTTAAATATTCATACAGTTTCAAAGATTTTTTGGATTTAATTATAGATCATATAAACTTAATGCTCGAAAATTAAAAATGTGATTTTATAAATTTTACAAAAAGTTATATCAACATAGATTTTCTGTATGAATTCATTTCATTTTTAGTATTCGTAAATTTTAGGGAAGTTTTTAGAATGTTTATGAATTTCGAGGTTTTTCATGGATATTCATATAGATTTCTATAATTTTTTTCTGATTGATTTCTAAGATTTTTCAGAAAAAGATATCTTTTAAAGTTTCAAAGTTTCTAGTTCTTTCACTATTTATCATATATTTCAGTGTTGAGATGATTTGGGGATTTCGCATATTATAATTTCTCTACAGGTCTATAGAATTCGATGTTCGAAGATTCATGGTTTTTTTAGTATTTCAATAAATATTTTTAAAAAACCATCCCTGTATAAAATTGCAGTATTTCTAATTTTTTAACAGATTTTCAATTTTTTATAACATTTTCTATTATTTTTATTCATTTATTTAGAACATATGCCCGAATCCCCCCCCCCCCTCCTTCCACCCCTGACCTTTTTCATTAAGATAATTCAAGAGCTAGATCTTATTAATAAACAAATCTTACCTTGTACCATTGTGCATATCTTCGATAGTAGAATTTGTAAATATCTTCTCAATATTTCTATCTAACTATCTTTACAAAACTTACAGAAATAATCAACATCTCGTAGCATTATTTGTTCATAAATCTGTTCTCCTTTTATAACTATTTGTTCAAAATTCGAAAGTACCAACAAACGTCACTATTAAAAAGTGGAATTTTTTATTTATAAATATTGCAAGAGAGATCTTCCATGTGGAAAACGACGAAAATCTTCAGTTGCAGATTTCCTCGAGGTTCCTCATTGACTTTACCTCTCGACTTTTTCTTCGTCACGACCTTGAATTTCTTCGGTGAAGGTTCTTCGTCATGTACGGGCCACTTCAATTTCCACGTTCTGGGACATTCCGTATGTTGTCCAGGGCTGATTTTCCACTCCGACGACGCGCATTTTTCGGATTTTGCTGAGGTAAAAAGAAGCGCGTGAAGAATGAGGTAAAAAATATGACTCGGGGATGGCGACTGATAAAACGAAAAAATATTTGGCCACGATGAGATATCTTCTTCCGTGTTTTCCAGTATTGGAAGTTCAGACTGTTTGCTCGCGTTTAAAGCAAACTCGTTGAGCTCCGCTATAACTAAATAAAAAAATGAAATATATCAGTAAAAAACTAATAACAAATGAATGAATTTTTCATTCCAAGATTTATTTCATGATCAATATTGTGATCCTAATTAAAATAAATAATCTTATCTACCTACAATTATTATGAATATTGCTTCCTTAAAAGTTATCAAAAAAGAAATTTAAGTTAAAAATACTATCGTTTATATAGAACAATCAATTATAACTTAAATTAAAATTTTTTTATTTATGAAAAGGCACATAAAAATAAAAAAGTATATACAAAGCACGTCTAATAACTTGCACTGACGACTGACAATAAGAAAAATAAATTCTTGAAGGAAAAAAACCTTATCATTTTAACGCATACCCAAATATCTATCATAGACAAAATTGAAACTCTTCGGATACTCTTGTTTACTGTATTTTTAATAAACATTTTCCAGAAACACATTTTTGAAATAGATCATTTTTTTTATCTCATATTTTTAAGATCGTATAGTGCAGGTATTTTATGAACTGCTAAAACATTACGACAAGACAAAATCAATCCAATGCTATTTTTTTACGTTCTATAATTTTTGTTTTTTTGTATGTACTTTTCTGTCCAACATAGCAAACTTCACAATTTTTACAATTAGTTTTATAAAGTACACATTATTGTTAAAAAAAAGAATAATCTATCTTTCCCTTTTTTTATAATTCTAGTATTCAACTGATAATCGACATTAATTATATAAAAAATAAACATTTTAAATTCTAAGAATTTTTTTCACTTTGTATAACAATTTCGTTTTATAGGAATTATTTTCATTTTGGTTGTTTTTCGAAGATGTTGGTTTTGAATAACAATCAATATCAGTTCCAACAACACCTTCAACTATTTTTGATTAGAAAACATTAATAATTTCATTTTCTTCTCATTCATAAGTAAATTTTGTTTAATATGTTTTTGTTATTATTTATCTCTCTATTTAATAATAAAAACAGTTTCACGAAATGAAACTTCTTATGTTCTACCATAGTACCATACTACTTCTTAAAAATGGTACTATGGTAGAAACTTAGGGGCCAGAACCAGCTTAGCTCATCTACTCGATACTTCTTGAAAATAAGTCGAGTTTGGTCTTTTTATTTCTTGATGATTCTTCTTCCGACATTTCAGTTTATTTATTTCTGATGAATATTCCAAAATAAATTA
Source organism: Platygaster orseoliae (assembly GCA_030522825.1). Lineage (NCBI taxonomy): Eukaryota > Metazoa > Arthropoda > Insecta > Hymenoptera > Platygastridae > Platygaster > Platygaster orseoliae. The sequence goes on along the minus strand of JAPYZL010036787.1, from coordinate 13,901 downwards.
TAAAAACTCGATCTTTTCAATCAGTTAAAAAAGAAAACAATTCATAAACTGACCTTTTTTTGTTTTCTATTTATTGAAACCAATAAAGAAATATTTAACAACCACGTAATTTTGCGTATCACAAATTAATAGTTTTTCAAACTTGTTCAAATTCAATAAAATTTCACAATATAATATTTCATTTATTTGAAAAAAATTTTCAAAGTAGATTAATTTTTTTTCTGTATTATAAGTTCTTTAAATTAAAACTTATTTTATATTTTTCATATCCATTTCACAATAAAACAAATAATACAATCAAATAAAATATTGTAATAACATTATTGTCAGTTAAATGGTAAGTTGACTGAGGCTTAAAAATATCAATCTTTCGCAGATAAAAATTAAAGTACATATTAGTTTTTTTTCTCTGAAACTGCGAATTTGATTTCATTTTATATTATAGTTATTTATAGATAATTCTGTATGTTTGAAATATCTATTTGTATTATGACAATAAAAATAAATAATTATACTTGGTAAAAGGTGAAAATCTTTATTTAAATTGTTTTAAAATTAAAAATATAACTAAAGCTAAATTGATGTCAAAATATTGATCATGAAATTTATCTTGAAATTTAATTTAATTTATTTAAAACTTTTTTCAGGTAGAAAAAAAGTTTATTGCGGAAAAAACTGTATAACAATTGAATCCGCAAAAACTTTTCAAAATTTTCGACTATGCTGAAATTTTTACGAAATTTTCAATTTTTTTTAAATTCAAGTTTTGAAAAATTAAAAACTGTATAAGTATTTCCAATGTATCATAATTTTCAAAATTTTTCAAGATGTCACAAATTCTTAACATTTTCGTTAATAGAGTTTTAAAATTTGATACGAAATTCCTATAATTGACATTTTTAATTATTTTATTTGAAATTGAACATATCCAAAAAATTTTTAAACTATTGAATTCGCAAAAATTTTTCAAAATTTCGGTAATGTGAAAATTTTAATGAAATTTTCTATTTTTTCAAAATTCAAGTTTTTAAGAATTAAAAACTGTAGAAGGACTTTCGATGTATCATAATTTTCAAAATTCGTTAAAATGTCAAAATCTTTAAACATTTTCGTTCTTGGAGTTTTCAAATTTGACACAACATTTTTAAAATTGACATTTTTATGTATTTTTGATTTGAAATTGAACATATCTAAAAGTTCAAAAATTATTGAATTCGCAAAATTTTCGGTAATGATAAAATTTCCACGAAATATTCTATTTTGTCAAAATTCAAGTTTTTAAAAATTAAAAACTGTAATGATTTCCAATGTATTATAATTTTCAAAATTCGTTAAAATGTCAAAATCTTTAAACATTTTCGTTCTTCGAGTTTTGAAATTTGACACAAAATTTTTAAAATTGACATTTTTAATGTATTTTAGATTTGAAATTGAACATACCAAAAAAGTTCAAAAATTATTGAATTCGCTAAAAGTTTCGGTAATGTTGAAATTGCCACGAAATTTTATATTTTGCCAAAATTCAAGTTTTTAAAAATTAAAAACTGTAATGATTTCCAATGTATCATAATTTTTAAAATTTTTCAACTTGTCAAAAATTCTCAATATTTTCGTTCTTGGAGTTTGAAAATTTGATAAAAGTTTTCAAGCATTCGTAAGACATATAGATCTTGGGGAGGGGAATTTCCCTCATTCCCCCCCCCCCTTTAGGACGGCCACTGTATATTCATTCGCGTAATTGCACACAGCATACTCTAAGAATAAAAAAAACAATAAAAAATGTTCAAATAATACCATCGGACGTATCTTCTTCTTGGCACCCTAACAAACGATCCATGGTCCTCTTAGACGCCGGTAAGTCTTCCTTAAACCGACAATCCTTGAAACCGCTGTTCCAATGGCTCTTGCAAATCTCGCAGTCTTTCCACGCCTCCTCGTCCTCGAAACCCCCAGGATCACAGACAAAATTATTTCCTGGGAGATGTTCGTTTTCTACCACATTTTCCAAAAGCGACTTTCTCCTCTTGGGAAAACCAAGGTCGACAACGACCAAGCTTCTGAGGTCCGAACTAGTATGGTCAAGCCGCTTAAGCTTGACTCTTCTGTCGAGCCTCGGAAGCCGTTCCATGAAAATCAACCTGGTGTTTTTGGAGACGGAGCCCAGTCGGAGAAAATTGTTAAAAAAGGGGGTGCCATCGACGAGGACTCGAGCCTCGAGTGCTCGAGGTATCCTCAAGGGCATTTTTTCCTTCAGACGCTCAACCAGGTAGCACACCAACTCGGGATTTAACGGGGGATGGACAAAATGGAATTGGGTGTTCTCCATTTCCATGTTGTTCTTGTACCGCTGCAAGGAATTGTCCGTGCTCTCAGCGTCAGCGATTTCTACCAGGCTTGCTCGTTTGATTGGTACATCAGAATTCTCGGAAATCTGGAAAATCGTAAACGTTATTCATGTTTCTTAACATTCTGTGATGTATTGAAATGAAGAATATTGATACCAGCTCATGCGATATTCAATATCGATACATTGAAAAGGAAATATAAATATGTTGATGTATCGCATGGATTTTTCAGGAAACAGTTGATCGTTTGGAATTTCCAAGAAATTAAAAAATTTTGTATTGATAGAAAACTTTTTTTATAAGGTGAAGTTTAAAATGTTTTTTCTGTCAGAATGAAACTTTGACTACAGAATAAAAGTAATAACAATTTAACAGTTTTTAGCCGAGTTATTGGATTATAAAGATAAATAAATATGTGGCTAAAAATTTACTGATATGTTAGTTAGAAACAAAAAAAAAATTTGTTTTGTATTTAAATTCATTTAGTTTATAAATTTATGGTATTTGAATATTTTTCTTATTTTCTCATACTCATACTATTTTAAGGATTTTCTGGTACTTTTCTGTATTACTTCTCATTAATATCTAGAATTTGATCCACGAGGATCCACAATGTTTAAAATTTTTTACTCATTTCAAAAATTTTAAAAGAATCTTCTTTATGTGGATTTCAAGTATTTATGAAACATTTTGCGTTTTTCAGTGCTTATCGAATATTATACAATTTTCTTGTATTTTTATATATTTCTGGACTTTTGTGCTCTAGCATTCGAAGTTTATTAAATTTTTGTATTTGGATGGATTTAGTTTATAAATTTATTACATTTTAATATTTTTGGTATTTTACTGATTTCAAAAAATTTGAAAAGAATCTTATCTATCTGAATTTCAAGTATTTATGAAACATTTTGCATTTTTCCGTTTTTATCGAATATTATACGATTTTCTTGTACTTTTATTCATTTCTAGACTTTTGTGCTGTAGCAATCGAAGTTTATTAAATTTTTGTATTTGAATGGATTTTTCATAAAATATAATCTTCATAGATTTCTCGTTCTTTTAGCGTTTTTCGTAATTCTTTAATGTTCATACGATTTAAAGAATTTTTCAATAATTTTATAAATTGTAAATATTTCTATATTTACAACTAATTTTTTTGTTTTTTCATTAATTCTATCGTTATTAAAACATTGTAGATTTTTAGTTTTTCACGTTTTCAGTATTTTTATATCTTTTTACAAAAAAACACGTCTTCAAGTATTCTGCATATTTTCAATCATACAATTTGAAGGATTTTCCGAAATATTTGTGGATTGCTCAATAGATTTCGAGAATTAAAATTAATTTAATTAATTAATTTAATTAATTAATTAACCACGTAGGAATCAAAGTTTTTGAAATCCCGGGAATTTGTATAAATGTTGGAAAAAATTCAATTAGGCTTCAGAGATATTTAAAGAAATTATAATATTTTTCGTATTTTTATAGATTCCTAAAATTCAATGCTCTTAGAATCGAACTTTTAATCAATTTAAAAACTTTTCTAGATTTTCAAAAAAATTTAGAAACAATCATTCATTAGTTTTTTTTAATTTATAGTAGAGGAGACTGGGGCAAAATGCGCAGTTTACGAAATATTCAATTTGCATTACCGCCAAAACGGTAATCACTGGACACTTGAAATTTTTGCCATATATGGCTCTAGTGTCGAGTATCGAACTCAGTAATTACGTCTTATTTGTTCGTTTACTTTTTTGGTTATAAAACAAGGTCTAATTTAGCCACTGTGTTGTGAATATTTGTCTGAAAGAAAACTTCAACTTTTTCGTCATTTTTTTCATCAGAATTGATGATAGGTGAGTTTTTATAGTAATTCAGGTGCGAAAAAGACGAAAATGTGATCTGTTTGGCGAAATTTTGACTCGTTTTCGAATCACACGTTGACAAGCCGGAAATGAAGCTATGGGGCAAAATGAGCAGTGCTTGTTTTGTATTGTTTCGCTGTGTCTGGTCATTTGGCGCTCTTTCCTTCACTTTTTTGTTGTTTTCCACTTTTTGTTTGTTAAATTGTTTCAACACCCAGGGTCGTATCGAGGCCGGGACAGTGCCCCGGGGCCCCCAAACATTTTCTTGAAAAATGTGATAAGGGTGATGAGCAAAAAAAGGTGGTGTGTCACTTTTGAACACACCACCTCAACACTCAACACTTTTCTTTTTGAAATCAAATTTGAAAGTTCGACGACCTTTATTTTTTTTAATTTTTGGGAAATAACAGACTTTCTCTAAATTTGTTTTTTTTAAGCATTTTTTTCATCATGGTTCGCGTTCATGTTCGCAAAACAGAGCGTATTGATGGTGGAAAATTATTCGAAGCGTGTAAGGCTGTCCGCGAGAGAATGTCTGCGAATTGCGGGTCGAAACGCTTGTCTGTTGCTCGACGGACACTCGATCGCTACTTACAAAATTTGTGTTCTTAACAAATAAAAATTTTTATTTAAATTGTTTTCGAAATCATCTATTTTGTGTTTCCCACAATTTTCCAGCAATCAACCTTGTGAAATCCCCATTTTTCTGCAATAGCGCATTTTACCCCAGCGTGGGGGAAAATGCGCAGAAAATCGTTTTCTTTTTTTAAATAAATATATGAGGCATAAGGTTCAGCCAGAACTAAAGTTGCCTGAGGGTAAATTGTAGCCACATATGTGGGCTACAATATAGTGTCATTAGCAGATCCTCTTAGCTCTTATGCTGCCTCAAAAATTTAATATTATCAAAAACTGCGCATTTTGCCCAGTCTCCCCTATTTTTTGTATTTAACAGATTTCGTAAGATTTTTATTCAGATTTAAAGATTATTAGTTTTTTTGTGCCTGAAGTTCCAAACGTTTATAAAATAAAGAGAAACGGAGAAAATTTTATTTATTTATTCCTTCCTAAGATGAAAGTGAAAAAAAGTATCATTGAATAATATTATAAAAATATCCATAATTATTCATTATCATTACTATGATATTTATTGGAAACATTTTTTTTTGTTTTCGTCTATTTATAATTGTTGAAAATTTCTGACAAATGAAAAAAGGTTGGGGTTGCTAGAAAATTTTTTCTATAAAGTGAAGTTTGAAATGTTTTTTTGTTAGAGATAAATAAACATGTGGCTAAAAATTAACTAAGAAGCTGATATGTTAGTTAAAAACAAAAAAAGTTAGTTTTGTATTAAAATGGATTTAATTTATAAATTTATCGTATTACCGTATATTCTCATTACTTGTACAATTTTGCGGATTACTTCATTAATAACTAGAATTTGATCCAAGAGGATTCAAAGTTTGAAAATTTTTCCTAATTTCAAAGAATTTCAAAAGATTCTTTCTGCTTCGTAAGTATTCATGAAATATTTTGAATTTTTCAGTATATGATGCCTATTACACAATTTTCTAGTATTTATATAAATTTCTAATACTTCTATACAGCTCTGGACTTTTTTACTCTGGATTTCAAAGTTTATTAAATATTTGTATTTGAATAGACATATTTCAGAAAAATAGTATCTTTATAAATTAATAATTCTTTAAATATTCATACTATTTAAACAATTATTCACTATTCTTCTAAATTTCAATAAAAATATCATAAGAAAATACTTACTTTCTCTACTATCGTTTCATCATCGCTGCTCCTAAGGTCGATCTCAATCACTTGACTCGAATCACGGTTTGGCCCCTGATGAAATTTTTTTCTTCTCACTCGTTCCATAGTCAAATCATTTCCTGTCTCTTCATTTTCCGCCCTAAACTCGTGTTTTGCTTCAAAATCTAAGAATCCCTCTACCGTTTTTCGAGAATCAAAGGACGCGAGTCGTAACAACCAACTAGTGACGCTTTTTTTCCATGTTTCAGGAGGTTCAGAAACGAGTTGTGATAAATTTGGATCTAATTGGGGAGGACATTTTCCGAGCATTCTGAGGCCCAAATTCTCTATTTTTTTACGCTGGCACGGATCTTTTGTTGACTCCTTCCAGCGTCGCAGAAGGAGCAAATTTCGCATATATCACAAATTCGAATGCGAATCAGGGGTTGGTGGTGTAAAGATGCATTTCCTGAAAAACACACAGAAAGTTCAGGAATTTACCGGATTTTCACAATAATTATAACAATAATAACACTGCAATTAAAAATCACCGAAAAATCGGGGCGAAAATTTCAGAATTTCTCTTCGTGATCCATTGACTTGACAACAAAACTCTGGCAATGTGTCGGTGGCTTCTTCCTGCACAAAAATTATTAACATAATTATTAACATTAAAATTCCACTTTCAATAAAAAAATATTTACCCAAGTAAATGTAAAGTAAAGACGAAATTCTTGAAGACATTTCAGAAGTGTTGTCGGTATTTGTCTGGTGAGTTTTGAGCTCCAAATCAACGTACATCGTCAGCAACTCAGTCATCTCAGACATATACATTGGTATATCTTCACGTTTCTAAATGCACATATCAACATATTCATTAAAAAAATCAACATAAAATCCGCAAAATTTTACTTATTAAAAATTTTACCTTATAGCAATCCAACCAGTAGGAATAAAAAAACAACAAAGTGTTGGCAAAGTATTGCTTGAAAAGGTTTGAGTGCCGATTAATGTTCTTGCCAGTGGAAATTTCTTCTTTAATATTACTGAAACGATAGAAACAAATTTTTAATCCTGCTGAACAATTTTTATATTTTCGAGTAGAAAAAAAATACCAATGTATTCCAACCTTTTGAACATTATAAACATCATTTTCAAACTGTCAGAAGTGAATCTTTTTATGGAGCGGCGCATGGTTTGCCTGAATTGCGACATCCAAGGAAAAACTTTTTCCATTGTTTCTATGGTTACGACTTCATCATGATCATCATCACTTGTGGTCAAGTCGATGACTTCTTCCGGTTCATGGTTGAAGCCTGGAAAAAATATTTTACATTGTTAGTGAAATAGAATATACAGAAAAAATATCTAATAATCATTTTCAATTATCTTTATAATAAGTATTTAATTACAATGCTAAAGTTTTTTAACACTAAATAATTTTTTTACCTTTTTTTGTTTAAAATTGTTATTTTTGTTGAAATGAACTTGGTTACAATTAAAATAGATAGATGGTTTATAAAATTGCCAGGAAAAAAAAATGAAAAGCGAAAAACTTAATTATTCTATAAACGCTGGTTGCAACTTAGAATAATGTAGATTTTTCATTCTACGGGGACTGTTGATAATTCTATATATTTTTATAATGAAATAGAAACTATGAAAATTTGGGGAAATCAGAAAGCATTGGAGATGTAAGAGATATTTTATAACATGAAAAACAACAAAATTTGTAAGATTTAAACGAATTTTGGAACATTTTCTAGATTTTTAAAAATTTTAAATGACTTCAGTAAAATGACACACACTTTGTAATATTCTCCAACTTTTCAGAAAAGCAATAAATTTTTAGTCATACGAGGACTGTGAAGATGTTTGATTCAAAGATTTATTTAAAAACATAGAAAAGGTGAATATTTTTCATAATTCAAAAATATAACAATTTTTAAGTACTGCCAATAACTTAATAATAATTATAAATTCATTAAATAATGAAATCTTTGAAAATGTTCATAAATCTTGTAGATTTTGGAAAATTCTTGGGATTCCATAAAACTGCAGAAACTGAGTAATATTTTTGAAGTTTTTTAAAATCGAAAAATTTCTGGTTGTACGGAGGTCATTGATAATTTTGAAATCTTTAATGAAATCGAGAAGTTTCAAAAATTCTTTCATATTCAGACAAATTCATGAATCTAAAGATTGATAGTGATTCTGCAAAATTTTGAAAATTTAAAGAATAAATGTTGACTTATTTTGTGGGTTTTGGATAATTCTAAAAATTTTGTTAAATTACGAAATCAGTAACATTCTCAAAACTTTTTAGAAAAATTGCAGAAACTGTGCCATTTGTCTATCTAAAAAAACTTTTTATGCGAGACCGTCAAAAATTTGAAAATTCAAATAGAAATAATATTGATAAAATTTTAAAATATTTTAATCTGTCGGACGTTTAGAAATTTTTCAACGATCTTACAAAATTGTAACTTTGCAATCTGAAAAATTTCCAAGATATCATGAAGTTTTATAGACAGTAAAATATTTTGGATATATAGTAGATATAACTATGTTTACTCGTTAAAGCAGTTCAACGAAACAATTATAGAAAACGTTTAAAAACGAGTTTGAAAAATTTCTTGATTTTGTTGACGATTTTAATAATATCTATGATCTCTGTATAACAATAAAGTTTTCGATTTTAAAAAACTTCAAGATTATTACAGAGTTTCTGCAGTTTTATAGAATTTTCCAAAATCTACAAAATTTATCAACATTTTTAATGATTCCAGAATTTTACGAATTTTGAATCATTGTAAAGTTATTGACAGTACTTACAATTTGTTATATTTTTGAATTATGAAAAATATTCAATATTCACATGTTTTTACATGAATCTTCAAATCAAATATCTCCACAGTGCTCGTATGACTAAAAATTTTTTGCTTTTCCAAAAAGCTGGAGAGTATTAAAAAGTGTCTGTCATTTTACTGAGTCATTTAAAACTTTCCAAAATCTAAAAAATGTTCTGAAAATAGTTTATATCTTATAAATTTTTGTGTTTTTTATGTTATAAAATATCTCTTACATCTCCAATGCTTTCTTATTTCTCTAAATTTTCAGAGTTTCTATTTCATTATTAAAATTTTTAGAATTATCAACGGTCCCCGCACAATGAAAAATCTGCATTATTCTAAAAAGACGCAACCAACATTTGTACAATAATTTAGTTTTTCCCTTTTTATAAATATATATATTTTTTTTTCTGGCAATTTTATAAACCATCAATCTTATTTTATTGTAACTAAGTTCATTTTAACAGAAATAACAATTTTAAACAAAAAAAGGGAAAAAACTGTTTAGTATTAGAAACGTTAGCTTTGTAATTTAATAATTATGATAAAGATCATTGATAACGATTATTAGATATTTTTTCTGTATATGACATTTTACTAACAAAGTTTTTGCAATATTCCCAAAAAAGTTTGAGAATGTTGCAGATTCTGTAATTCAACAAAATTTTTAGAATTATCTACAACCCTAAAAATAAGTCAACATTTATTCTTTAAATTTTCCAAATTTTTTAGAAGCACTCTCAATCTTTGGATTCATGAATTCGTCTGAATATAAGAAAATTTTTTTAACTTCTCAATTTCATAAAATATTTTGAAATTATCAATGATTTTGTGTACGACCGAAAATTTTCCATTTTGGAAAACTTTAAAATCATTTCTCAGTTTCTGCAGTTTTATGGATTTTCAAGAACTTTCCAAAATTTACAAGATTTATTAACATTTTCAGATTCTAGAATCAGACAAATTTCGAATCATTAAGTTATTGGCAGTACTTGAAATTTGTTATATGTATTTTCGAATTATTTAAAATATTAAATATTTCTATGTTTTTACATAAATCTTCGAATCAAATATCTCCACGGTCTTTGTACAACTAAAAATTTATTGCTTTTCTGAAAAGTTGGAGAATATTACAAAGTGTGTGTCATTTTACTGAAGTCATTTAAAATTTTCAAAAATCTAGAAAATGTTCCGAAATTCGTTTAAATATTACAAATTTTGTTGTTTTTCATGTTATAAAATATCTCTTACATCTCCAATGTTTTCTAATTTCCCCAAATTTTCAAAGTTTCTATTTCATTATAATATATAGAATTATCAACAGTCCCCGTACAATGAAAAATCTGCATTATTCTAAAAAGATGCAACCAACGTTTATAGAATAATCAAGTTTTGAGCTTTTAATAAATTTTTTTTCTGTCAATTTTATGAACCATCAATCTACTTTGATTGTAATCAAGTTCATTTTAACAAAAATAACAATTTTTAACAAAAAAAAAAAAAGGAAAAAATTGTTAAGCGTTAAAAAACTTGAGCTTTGAAATTTAATATTTATTAAAAAGGTCATTAAAAACGATTATTAGATATTTTCTCGGTATACTACATTTTACTAACACAGTTTTTGCAATATTTCCAAAAAATTTTGAGAGTGTTGCAGATTTCATAATTCAACACAATTTTTAGAATTATCCACAACCCTCAAAATAAGTCAACATTTATTCTTTAAATTTTCCACATTTTTTAGAATCACTAGCAATCTGTGAATTCATGAATTTGTCTGAATACAAAATGTTTTTTTGATTGCTCGATTTCGTTTAAGATTTTGAAATAATTCGATCTCTGTACAACCAAAAATTTTTCTATTTTAAAAAAAACTCCAAGATTATTACTCAGTTTCTGCAGTTTTACAGAATTTTGAGAATTTTCCAAAATCTACAACATTCATTAACATTTTCATAGATTCTAGAATTTAACGAATTATGAATCATTATTAAGTTATTGGCAGTACTTAAAATTTGTTATATTTTTGAATTATTTAAAATATTTAATATTTATATGTTTTTACATGAATCTTAAAATCAAATATCTCCACGGTCAGTGTACAACTAAAAATTTATTGCTTTTCTGAGAAGTTGGAGAATATTACAAAGTGTCTGTCATTTAAAATTTCCCAAAATCTAGAAAAAGTTTCATTATTCGTTTAAATCTTACAAATTTTGTTGTTTTTCATGTTATAAAAAATCTCTTACATCTCCGATGTTTTCTGATTTCCCTTAATTTTCAAAGTTTTTATTTCATTATTGAAATTTTTAGAGTTATTAACTGTCCCTGTACAATGAAAAATTTTCCCATGTTTAAAAAGTTTTAAAGCTTTACACGTGTACATTAATAGAAAAGATGCTAGAGAAAAAAAATATACATTATTCCAAAAAGTTACAGACAACAATTATAGAATAATTAAGTTTTTCGCTTTTTTTCTGGCAACTTTAAAAATCAAGTTCATTTCAATAGAAATAACTATTTTAAATAATTTTGAAAACTGACTATTGAGCAATTATCAAGCGACTATTTATATACAGGGTGTACCGAAATCCCCGTACCAAAAAGAAATCCAAATTCCTTTTTGAATTTCAAGTCGAAAAATCCTTTGCCATTTTTCAAAATTTGCAAAAATGACAGCATTATTCAAGTTTAAAATTTAAACAATAAATGCACTTTTCCGACAAGTGGGGATAAAAACCATAGACCAAACTTTACCCAAATTTTTTTCATAGTTTTTCCAAGTCGAAAAGTCCTTTGCCCCTTTTCACATAACTCAAAAACAAAAAAGATATTCAAGCTTGAAATCTAAGAAATCTGGTTAAAACTTCTAACTCGAACATCTTTTTTGATTTTGAGTTTTGTTAAAAGTGGCCAAAGACTTTTCGACTCAAAATTCTTGAATGAATATTGGATTTCTTTATGGTACGGAGATTTTGGTATACCCTGTATATTTATCATACAATTTATCTAATAATTACAACAGTATTTAGTATCTAGTGATATTACGTATCTAATATGTTAACTGTTTGAGTAAATTTTATTAAACATTGTGCCAGCTATAAGAAAATTATGTTTAAACAGTTAACATGAACATTGTGCAAATATCGTGTAAAAAATTTACGTTAATATTCTACAAGTCACTATTTGTTTAATAAAAAATATGAAAAATAAAACTTTCGTACCATCGACAACAATCTCCACGTAGTTCTGTTCCTGTTGCGATGCATGGGAACTCGTTACATCAGAATCCTGAGTTGGTTGAGACATTTTTCGACCACTAGACAAAATTTTGTCTGAAATCATGTAAAAATTTTCAAATTTTTAAGACTCGAAAAACATGCGCCATTTACTACAAAACATGTAATCACTGCTATTTCAAAAAAGCATATCACGCGAGACAAAAAACTACTGCCAAAACCTCGGGAATTCTGACCGTAAACAAAAAACAAATATCCGAAAAAAAAAACACTAGTTGTTATCGACACGTGCAACAATATAACCAAATTCGACAATTTCATCATCTACTTTTTTGGAAATCACGTAATTTTACCGATAAATGAATATTGGTAGTTAATTTATTATTAGTTGGAATAAAATAATGTGAATACTCGCATATGAAAAAGATCGACAAAAGTTCAATCCCCTTAAAAGGCTTAGAACGTGATGTTATCAACCCGAGATCAAGGTAAAGATTTCTGACGAATGGTTCTAATGGAGAATCCTACTCAGCACAGTAAAAATAGCATTACAAATTTGACTGTCTGCGAAAAAATTGATAATTACCTCGTACAAGATGTGTGTGTTGTTCAGTATTATTAAAACAAATTAAGATGAAGAGCAATAAAGAGAGAGACCACGCCAGAACAGAGATAAAAAAGGAGGTTAGAATCACGCCGGGAAAACAATATGGCGCTGTACAGCGGAAGGGGAAAAAATAGGGGTTTTGTGCTATATTCACGGAGACATCTGATTAGTGATCAAGAGTGTATCGATCACATGTAGGACCCTCAGTTAAATAAAAGAATTGTATAATAAAATAACGGTACTGTAAAATAACGCGAGTTTATTTTTCTAAAAAATGTATACCAATTTCTGTAAGTTTGATTGAGTGATCCTTAAAACAATAAATGCGCTCCCTCGATAAGTGCAAATGAAAACCACAGACCAAACTCCATCCAAATTGTCTTCATATTTTTTTAAATTAAAAAGTCCTTTGCCACTTTTCGTGAAACTCAAAATCAAAAAAGATATTCGAGTTACAAGTTTTGACTAATCAGATTTCTCAGAATTGAAACTCGAATATCTTTTTTGATTTTGAGTTTCACGAAAAGTGGCAAAGGACTTTTCAATTTAAAAAAATATGAAGAAAATGTTGGTAAATTTTGGTGTCTAATTTTTATCTCTAGTTGTTGAGGTAGCGTATTTATAAAATTTAAAAGATTATCCAAACTGAACACAGTGATTTTAAAGAAACGTGGTAAATTTACTAGCAGGCTGCAACTTTACAGAACTCAGTGCAGCGATTTTACCATCGGTTAGTAAAAATTTACAATCGAGGTGGTAAAATTACTGTACTAAGCATACTAAAATTACAAACAATATTGAATGTAATTTTACGACATATCAGACAGTAAATTTCATTTGGATTTTTTACAGTGTATGCTAATGTCCAAGTAGTTGCCCGTAAGGCCAATGTTAAACAAAATATCCCAAGAATATTTTCCGAGAATATTTTAAAATATTCTGCAAGAATATTCTTAGGATAATGCGTTTAACATTGGCCTTATGGGCAACTACTTGGACATTAACATATTCTGAGGCGATTTTTTTCAATATTCTTACTGGTACATTCCTAGAATATACAGGATGTGTCACAGTGTGCGGAAATCCTTGAAATCACGGATTCCTCATTAAATTTTAAGACAATTTTCCCCTTGCCACTTTTCACAAAACTCAAAATCAAAAAAGTTATTCGACTTTGAAATTTGAACAATAAATGCGTTTTTTCGACAAGTAGGGTTAAAAACCACGGA
>JAPYZL010036742.1:0-10171 GCA_030522825.1 Platygaster orseoliae | reverse complement strand
TTTAAACAATAAATGCACTTTTTCGAGGAGTGGGGATAAAAACCACAAACCAAACTTTACCCAAATTTTCTTCATATTTTTCTGAGTAAAAAAGTCCTGTACCACTTTTTAAAAAACTCAAAATCAAAAAAGATATTCGAGTTTGAAATCTGAGAAATCTGATTAGTTGTAACTTTTAACTCGAATATATTTTTTGATTTTGAGTTTTTTAAAAAGTGGCAAAGTACTTTTTTACTCAGAAAAATATGAAGAAAATTTGGGTAAAGTTTGGTTTGTGGTTTTTATCCCCACTCTAAGTGCATCTATTTAAACTTAAAACTTGAATATCTTTTTTGTTTTTGAGTTTTGTGAAAAGTGGCAAAGGACTTTTCGATTCCGAAAAATATGAAAAAAAATTTAGTTAAAATATTATCCGTTTAAACTGGACCACCCTGTATATACATATAATATGTAATATATATATATTCCCGTTTACTATACAGTATTGTAATAACTATAATATTTGTTCTCAGTGTTTTGTTATTTTCAGTTTTCTCAGTTTCTTGTTATTGTTTTAATGTTTTGTTTTTGCATTTTTTTGTTATCAAGGTATCGCGTAGCCCAAAGGGAAATGGACAGAAGAAAAAATGACAGAACGGCCCCACTTCGTACGCCAACAATGGCTGGTGGCCTTTTTTCCATAGACAAGGATTATTTCTATGAGTTAGGCTCTTACGACGAGGGCATGGACATTTGGGGTGGCGAGAACCTCGAAATGAGCTTTAGGGTGAGTTAAAATAAATCTTTTTTTTTCATTTTCATCCACAGTGTACATATATCATATATCTATATCATCTTCATGAAACCAGAAAATTTTTTTTGTTCATTAAGACGACTCGGAACCTACTATAGTGCGAGAGAGATGCATAGAATGGAAAGTAGTAGAGAGGAAGAAGGATGGAAAAGGACTTTCTTACTTTTACTCTTATTTTTGTGTTTGTTAAGATTTTTAAATAATAAAAAAAAACGTTACTTTTGTAGATTTATTTTACTATTAGTATTTTTCCAGTAGTTAAATGATTTAAAAAAATTTCTGGTATTTTTATGGAGAAGTTTGAGGAATGGCTATCAAAACAAAAATGACAGATTATTTGCTGCATTTTAAGCAAATACTTGCTTTGTCTAATAATAACTTAAGAGTTTTCCTGAAAATGGCGGCGTCATCTTGCCGAAAACTGCCTTTAAAAATGGCGAGAGTTCGTTGTAGGTATGGCAATGCGGCGGTATCTTAGAGATCAGTCCGTGTTCTCGCGTTGGCCACGTTTTTCGGGATAAAAGCCCGTACACCTTCCCAGGCGGCGTCAGCAAGATCGTCCTCCACAACACGGCTCGTGTCGTTTCCGTCTGGATGGACGACTGGGCCGATTTTTACTATGCCATGAACCCAGGTTTTTTTTTTTCGTTCTATCCTCCATTTTTTTCTCCATTAACCTGCTTTTTTCTAACCGTCATTATCATCGTTAGAGCAACAAAAAATATGGAAAAGTACGAGAAAATTGTTAATATCAAATTTTAAAGTAGGAAATTATTTATTTATATATTTTGTTGCTCTGATCATCATCATCGATCCCTTCATATTTCCATGTGCTCTTTCGTTGCCAGCCAATTTTTTCTCCAGCTTCAGAACTGCGACGGGTTTTTTCGCAAATTTTGAAATGCCCCCCCCCCCTTTCCCTCTGTAAATGTTTTTTTACAGACAGGATTTTTGGAAAATAGTGATTTGCGTCGTCACGAATTTTTCAGTCAACTGCGCAAAGGAATGTTTATTTGTGAATTTTAGGTGATTTTTTTTATATGTGTGGAGAAGTTGGTAGCAGTGTGGTATGCAGTGTTGCCAGATCGGTGGTTTTTTCACTGAATGTGAAAGTTTTATGTGCTTTTTAAATTAATAATTATTAATAATATATGAATGAATCGTTAACATTATTTACAGTAATTTTGGTTGTAAGCAGAAGGAAAAATATTTATGCAATTAAAATGTTTGCAGAAGTTGGGCACTGTGCGACATGGTTGTTATTGTGATAACTAACAGTAATGACGATTTTTTTGGGTTTTGATGTCGAGTTTTGGAGTTTTTTTAAGGGTTATTTAGAACAAGGAAATTAAAAAAATTTTTTTTTTAGCAACAGTTAGGAAAAATCTGAATGAGTGAAGAAGTTGGAACAGTATGATATGCAGTGTTGCCAGATCGGTGGTTTTTTCACTGAATGTGAAAGTTTTATGTGCTTTTTTTTGTTAAAATTTGTGTGTTTGAAATAAGAAGTTATTTTTTGGAATATTTTTTGGAATATTTTTTCATCATTTTTGTGGATCTGGTAATAGAAAAATTAAAATTTTGTAATTAATACTTACTATCAATATATATAATCACCATCAATTGCGAAAATTTCAAGTTTTGTGAAGTTTTTAAATTTTTTTAGTTTCCATCAAATTTGAAAAAAATATAAATAAGTTGCCGTAATTTTTAATGTAAGAAGTACAAAGTATTAGTATTTTTGAATACTTTTTAATTTTTTCATTTTGAGAATGACTATTCTGGTTAAAAAAATTATTTAAAATTTCTGCAATACATAAAATGTATAAAATTCGTGATAATGTTAAAAAATTTCAACTTTCTGAAATTAAATTGATTCTAGAGTATTTTGAATATTTATAATATTCTTTTCCGTGATTCGCTGTTCATTTCCAAACAGAGAGAACATTTTTAAAGGTTATTAAAAAAATTTTAAATTATAATATGAAAATTTTTCATTGTAAATAATAATAGTTTTCGATAAATATTCATGAAAGATATAAAATATTAAATTAGAAATTATTATTTTCTGAACACTATTTAATTATTTCATTTTGAAAATGACTATTCTGGTTTAAAAAATCACATAAAACTTCTAAAATACATAAAATGTTTAAAATTAGTGAAAATGTTAATAAACTTTCAATTTTCTAAAATTTTATTGAACCTGGAATATTTTCAATATTTAAAAAATACTTTTTTCCGTAATTCGCTGTTCATTTTTAAACAGGGAGAATGTTTTTAAAGGTTAATAAAATTTTTTTCGAATTTAAAATGATGATTGTTTTTCATTGTAATTAACGATAATTTTCGATCAATATATTCATGAAAAATATATTTAATAATAAATAAAAAATATTATTATTTTCTGAATACTATTTAATTATTTCATTTGAAAATGACTGTTCTGGTTAAAAAAATCACATGAAATTTCGGGGATATATAAAATGTCCAAAATTTGTGAAAATGTTGAAAATTTTCAATTTTCTGAAATTTAATAGAATTTGGAATATTTTTAATATTTATAATACATACTCTTTTCTGTAATTCGCTGTTTATTTCCAAACAGTGAAAACATTTTCAAAGGTTATTGGAGAAATTAAAAAATTAAAAATTATTATTATTTTTATTGTAATAAATAATAATTTTCGATCAATATTCATGAAAAATATATATAATATTATATTTAATTGAAAATTATTATTAATTTCTGAATACTTTTTAATTATTTCATTTCGAAAATGACTATTCTGATTAAAAAAATTATATGAAATTTCTGAGATTCATAAAATATCCAACATTTGTGAAAATGTTGGAAAATTTTCAATTTTCTGAAATTTAATAGAATTTGGAATATTTTCAATATTTATAATACTCTTTTCCATAACTCGCTGTTCATTTCCAAACAGAAAACTTTTTCAAAATTTATTAAAAAAATTTTAAATTTAAAATTATGATTGTTTTTCATTGTAATAATTAATAATTTTCGATCAATATTCATGAAAAATATATAATATCAAATTAAAAATCCATCAGTATTTTTCAAAACTTTTTAATTTTTTAATTTTGGAATTGATTATTCTGGTTACGAAAATCATATGAAATTTCTGAAATACGTAAAATGTTTAAAATTCGTGAAAATCTTTAAAAAAAAATTTATTTTCTGAAATTTAATTGAATCTAGAATATTTTTAATATTTATAAAATACTCTTTTCCGTAATTCGCTGTTCATTTCCAAACAGAGACAATGTTTTTAAACGTTATGAAAAAATTTTTCAAATTTAAAATTATGATTGTTTTTCATTGTGATTAATAATAATTTTCGATCAATATTCATGAAAAAATACATGATAATAAATAAAAAATTATAATTATTTTCTGAATACTTTTTAATTATTTCATTTTGAAAATGACTATTCTAGCTAAAAAAATCATTTTTTTTACCTAAATTATTTTTAATATTTATAAAATACTCTTTTCCGTAACTCGCTGTGCATTTCCAAACAGAGAGAATGTTTTCAAGGTTATTAAGAAATTTTTGAAATATAAAATTATAATTATTTTTCATTGTAATTAATAATAATTTTCGATCAATATTCATTAAAAATATATATAATAATAAATTAAAAATCTATTATTATTTGTGAATACTTTTAAATTTTTAAATTTTGAAATTGATTATTCTGGTTAAAAAAATCATATCAAATTTCCGAGGTTCATAAAATGTTCGAAATTTGTGAAAATGCTGAAAAATTTTCAATTTTCTGAAATTTCGTTGAACCCAGAATATTTTCAATATTTATAAAATACTCTTTTCCGTAAATCGCTGTTCATTTCCAAACAGAGAGAATGTTTTTAAAGGTTATGAAAAAGTTTTCAAATTTAAAATTATAATTGTTTTTCATTGAGATTAATAATAACTTTCGATGAATATTCATGCAAAAAATATATCAAATTAATAATGTATCATTATTTTTGAATACATACTTTTCAATTTTTTCAGTTTGAGAATGACTATTCTGGTTAAAAAAAATCGTATGAAATTCCTGAAATTCAATTGAACCTATAGAATATTTTCAGTATTTTCTTTTCCGCAATTCGCTGTTGACTTCTAGAGAGAACGTTTTCAAAGGTTAATAAAAAAAATTTTCAAATTCAAAATTACGATAGTTTTTCATTGTAATCGTTCAACTGCCTGGCGACACTGTTGTTTTGGAATAATTACTAACAATGTTTGAGTTGGTCAGATATGGATGTGTGGGGGCATGTTGGAAATAGCGACGTGCTCGCACGTGGGGCATGTCTTTCGTAAATCGACCCCGTACACCTTCCCCGGTGGTACCAGCAAGATAGTCAACCACAACAATGCCCGACTTGCCGAAGTCTGGCTCGACCAATGGAAATACTTCTATTACAACATTAATCCAGGTAGACATTAGCCACCGGAAAATTCTCCATGATTTTTCTGCATTTTCCTCGTTCAAGGAGTTTGCTTTTGTATTTAGGATTTTGAAAAAAAATTTTTTTTTTGGGAGTGTAGGATCTCTAGGTCTTGATGTACACTCAACTCTCTCTAAATGAACCTTTCAACTCTGACAGACTTCGGAACTTTAAATTTTTGGAATGATTAGACACGTTTTTTCTTTTTCGTAAGAAAATCTTGCTGAGAAACAATTTTCTGATTTTTGTTCTTGATTTTTTTAACTGCGTGGGGTTTCAATATTACTATTTATTATTATATTAGTAATTATTACTAATAATTATAATTTTTTTGTTAGCATATTGTAGAATTTCAAAAACTGTATTATATTTCTCCGAAATTTTCTTATAAGAAAAAACTAAGTTAGACCTCGAAAATTCAAAGTTCCAAGGTTTGATTTAAAGAAGTTTTGGTGTTTAATATCATATTGAATAATTTCGAAATCATTGCTTTAAATTAATTATTGAAAATTGTGATAAATTTTGAATGTTACAAGTTTGAGGAATTTCTAGAAGACAATTGTGATGAAAGTGAGATTGATTATTTTAGTTAATGGAAAATTAATATTAAATTGGGCCTAAAATGGAGATTGTTTATTTCATAAAAATGTTATAATCATTTTTTTAGGCAACAAAATCTTTCTTTTCATGAGTTTTTTTCATTTTTATGGAAAATTTATACGAAATTGGGCCTGAAATGTAAATTGTTTATTTCATTTCAATAAAATAAATTTTTTTGCCAAAAAAATCTGTATTTTCATGAATTTTTTCATTTTGAAGGAAAATTTTTATGAAATTGGGCCTGAAATGAAAATTGTTTATTTCATAAAAATAAAATAAGAGTTTTTTTAAACAAAAAAATCTGTCTTCATAATTTTTTTCATTTTGAAGGAAAGTTTATATGAAATTGGGCCTGAAATGTA
The DNA here is from genome assembly GCA_030522825.1 of Platygaster orseoliae. Lineage (NCBI taxonomy): Eukaryota > Metazoa > Arthropoda > Insecta > Hymenoptera > Platygastridae > Platygaster > Platygaster orseoliae. The sequence continues at coordinate 3,936 of JAPYZL010036742.1, read as the reverse complement.
AAATTGCTTGTTTTATAAAAATGAAATAATAGTTTTTTTAAACAAAAAATCTTTGTTTTCATGAATACTTTCATTTTGGAGAAAATTTTTTTGAAGTTGGGCTCGACATGAAAATTGTTGATTTTATAAAAATGGAATAATTTTTTTAGGCAAAAAAATTTGATTTTTTATGAATTTTTTCATTTTAATGGAAAATTTGTATGAAATTGGGCCTGAAATGAAAATTGTTTATTTCGTAAAAATGAAATAATTTTTTTAGGCAAAAAATCTGTTTTTTTAATGAATTGTTTGCATTTCGAAGGAAAATTTATATGAAATTGGGCCTCAAATGGAAAATTGTTTATTTCATAAAAATAAAATAACAGTTTTTCTAGACAAAAAAAATCTTTGTTTTCATGAATTTTTTCATTTTGGAGAAAAATTTTTATGAAATTGGGCCTGACATGACAAATGTTCATTTTACAAAAATAAAATAATTTTTTTAGACAAAAAAATCTGACTTGAATTTTTCATTTTTATGGAAAATGTATATGAAATTGGGCCTTAAATAGAAATTGTTTATTTCATAAAAATGAGATAATAGTTTTTTTTAACAAAAAAATCTGTCATTTCATAATTTTTTCATTTTGAAGGAAAATTTATATAAAATTTGGCCTAAAATGGAAAATTGTTTATTTCATAAAAATAAAATAATAGTTTATTTAGACAAAAAAATCTTTGTTTTCATGAATTTTTTCATTTTGGAGAAAAATTTTTATGTAATTCGGCCTGACATGGAAATTGTTTATTTTATAAAAATGAAATAAATTTTTCTCGCAAACAAATCAATCTTTTCATGAATTTTTTCATTTTGATGGAAAATTTATATAAAATTGGACCTGAAATGAAAATTGTTGATTTCATAAAAATAAAATAACAGTTTTTTTAGACAAAAAAATCTTTGTTTTCATGAATTTTTTCATTTTGGAGAAAAATTTTTATGTAATTGGGCCTGACATTTATTTCATAAAAATGAAATAATTTTTTTAGTCAAAAAAATCTGACTTTTTATCAATTTTTTCATTTTGATGGAAAATTTATATGAAATTGGGCCTGACAGAAATTGTTTATTTTATAAAAATGAAATAAAATTTTTTGGCAAACAAATCAATCTTTTCATGAATTTTTTCATTTTGATGGAAAATTTATATAAAATTGGGTCTAAAATGAAAATTGTTTATTTCATAAAAATAAAATAACAGTTTTTTTAGACGAAAAAATCTTTGTTTTCATGAATTTTTTCATTTTGAAGAAAAATTTTTATGATATTGGACCTGACATGGGAATAGTTTATTTTATAAAAATGAAATAATTTTTTCAGGCAAAAAAATCTGACTTTTTTGAATTTTTTAATTTTTATGGAAAATTTATATGAAATTGGGCCTGAAATGATAATTGCTTATTTTATAAAAATAAAATAATAGTTTTTTTTATAGAAAAAAATTGTCTTTTTATGGATTTTTTCATTTTAAAAGAAAATTTATATGAAATCGGGCCTGAAATGGAAAATTTTTTATTTCATAAAAATAAAATAATAGTTTTTTAGACAAAAAAAACTTCATTTCAATGAATTTTTTCATTTTGGAGAAAAATTTTTATGAAATTGTGCCTAACTGCTGACATGGAAATTATTCATTTTATAAAAATGAAATAATATAATTATTTTACGCAAAAAATCTGAATTTTTATGAATTTTTCCATTTCGATGTAAAAATTTATATGAAATGGGGCCTGAAATGAAAATGGTTTATTGTATAAAAACTGAGTAATAGTTTTTTTAAACAAAAAAATCTGTCTTTTCATGGATTTTTTCATTTTGTAAGGAAAATTTTTATAAAATCCGGCCTTTAATAGAAATTGTTTAATTTATAAAAATTAAATAAATTTTTAAGGCAAAAAAATCAGTCTTTTCATGAATTTTTTCATTTTGAAGGAAAATTTTTATGAAATTGGGTCTGAAATTGAACTGTTTATTTCATAAAAATGAAATCAATTTTTTTGGGCAAAAAAATCAATCTTTTTATGAATTTTTTCATTTTGATGAAAAATTTATATGAAATTGGGCCTGCAATGAAAATCCCTTATTTCATAAAAATGAAGTAATAATATTTTAAACAAAAAATCTGTCTTTTCATGAATTTTTTATTTTGATAGTGATTAATGGTGAGAGTTTAGTGTGTTTTGACTATAAAGAGAATAGAAAATTTTTTTATAATTTTTCGTATTAATGGTTGCCATATGACTACGATATAAAATTTTTAAACTTATAAAAAATCGTATTGAATATTTAATCAATTTAAATGGGTAAATTTATAATTCTCTTTTAGAATACAGTAAGAATACATAAATTACAATTTTCACTAAATGAAGTATGCAAAAAGTGGATAAAAATATTAGGAAATCGCACATATGGCAGCCATATTTACTGTGTGTGTAAATACATGTACATAAAAGTTTTTTTTTTTTTTGTAAATACACGTTTTATTGCATTTTTTTATTTTGAAAAATTCTTTAGTGAATGTTGTAGATGACGAATTTCATTTTGTAGACAGTCAAAATAGATTCCGTGATTTAAAATGTCCTCGACTCGGATACTTCGATAATAAACAGAATGTTAAACAAATTTGATTTTCGTGCAAATTTTGCTCGATTTTTGTGACAAAATGAAGTTTATAATTGAAATAACAACGATTCTTACTCAAGTGATTTACTAAAAATTAAAAAAAAAATTGCTGCAGTTTTTTCAGTAAAATTTTAGTAAAAAAATTAATAAAAATTTACTGAAAATTTGATCAAGTACTGAAAATTCGATTGACTAATGTGATATCTTATTGTTTCAATGGTTGACATTCATTTTCTCAATATTCAAGATCCAATACACATTTACTTGATTCCCAATAAAACTTGAAAATCAGATTTCCATTTTGAAATTTGTCAGTGACTTTTGCAAACATTTATTACGCACTGTGTTGTACATATTTATTGAATATCACGTAAAAATCTTGGATGCGTTCTTGCCTATATCGGCGAATACGAGCTTTTATGTTGTCAATCAAATTTATTACGCCTCCGACTTGGAAACTCCATTTCACTTCCGTCCTGCACATCGATTTTTAAAGTCAAGCCCGAGAGGAACGTCAATAGAATTACCGAGTTTTATTTTCGCTGTTCCGGTTTTTTCCATGTCCCATCAATTGCGCCATTATCGGGGAAGCGTTTGTTTTAGCTTTAGTTTTTTGCCGCGATTCGTTGCTGCAAAAAAGCACGTGAACGGGAAACATTCATCGATCGCTTTTCAAATAATTTTACCACGTTAACGAGCTCGTTATTGATCCGAGCTTTATTTCCTATTGACGTGCAGCGCTGGTTTTTGGACAAATTATTGTTGTATCACGTGGAAAAAAGTTTTTCGAAAAATGGGCTCCCCCCCCCTCCCCCACAAAAAAATACTCCTAAAATTCGGAAAAAATTATTGTTTCATGTAAAAATAACGAAGTTGGAATAATAAATGGTGAAAATGTAAAATTCAAAAGCACATTTAAAATCCGCGATTTCAAAAGTATTTTTTTTGTTGAACAAAATACTAATTGTAAAAGTTTAGTTATAATGAAGTAGAAAATAGAAATTCGGGTGAAATTATTGTTTCATGTAAAAAAAAAAAAAAAAATGAAATAAATAATGATAAAAATGCAAAATATTACATTAAAAATCCGAGGTTTCAGACACTGAAAATGTTCAGAATTCTTAATTTTACAAATTCTAAAATAAATAATTGAGGGCCCGGAAAACAAAACAGCGGGAGCGCTCGACCTAGTAAGTAAGGGAGGGGGCGTAACGCGAAGATTCGATCAAAAGGAAGACGAAAACGAAATATTTCAATAAACTTTTTTTATTTAA
>JAPYZL010036741.1:0-14005 GCA_030522825.1 Platygaster orseoliae | reverse complement strand
GGGAAACATTCATAAATCATGGATCAGGCAACTTTCTTCCCTGTGATCCGGGATTTATGAATATTTCCCTAGGGTTTTATTGATAACTCCCGCTGATTGCCAAATACTCCAAAAAGAGGATTTCGTTACTGCGTTCCATAAAAATGAAGTGGCCACTTTTACACATGTATGGGAAAAAATATTGTATGGTACACGAGACAAAAAGGATGATTCCAACGAGTGCAATTGTGCACTCGCTTCGCTCGTGCCTAAACTTTGCACTCGTTGGAATTATCCTTTTTCTCCCTTGTAACATAAATATCTATTTCACAGTAGTTTCTGTCCAAAAACCACATTAAATTTCCAAGTTATCAATTCAAGATTTTAAAATTAAAAATTTTTACCATTCAATTTGAATGTTCATAATTTTCAGGTCACAAAATTTTATATTATTTTCAATTTTTTAGTTAGTAAAATTAATAATTCTGAATTTTATTTATGATTATAACTTATACATAATGAATAAAATAATAATAATTATTTACAAGTCCTTGTTAATTTTACCAAAAACATTTTTTCTTATTTCCTCAAAGTAATCATCATTCCACTAATATTTTGGGGGAACTTCAATATTTTATCCTATCCCTAAAATAGTTCCAAACTTTTAAAAAAATCAATGAAAACAATAAAAAATTTGCAGTATTTTTGAATAATATTCCTTACATTTAAAAAATCACCCATTACTTAATAAAACATTTTTTTTAAACGTTTGGAACTTCAGGAACAATACGCTTCAGATATATAATGTATAAATAATAAATTATTACGCTTACAAACTTAGGAACTGAAAAAATGTGCAATTTATCAGAAAGCAAACAAAAGAATGAAAGCAATCATGATGCAAAACAAGCCTAGGGCTTCGGTGAGGGCAAAACCAAGGATGGCATAGGCAAACAGCTGCTGTTTAAGGCTAGGGTTACGTGCATAACTAGTCATAAGGCCAGCAAATACGACTCCGACTCCAATTCCTGCAATGTAAATCAAGGTTAGGAGTTCGAATTGCATGGGATCAAGGAACTGTTAGCAACAAATTTAATCTCAAACTTCAAAAATTTGTGACGCAAATTCAATCAAATTCGTTAAATACATATTAAAATATTGCCTTATTATTTTTTTTTGCTCAGGATTATTTTCAAACCAACTTCAAATAATTTAAAAGGAACTTAGTAATTTTCACATATTTCTAATTTCATTAAATTTTTTATACATTTTAATATATTTGTTGCATTTCAAGGAAACGAACAATATCTTGGAAGGGAATCTTAAAATTAAAATGGATAATTAAATCAGTACGTGCGCTGCTGTGCTGTGTAAGTGCGTGCGCTGCTGAGATGTGCGAGTGCAAAAAAAAGAGGCATATGATTGCAACCCCAATAGAAAATTGGACTAACCTGATCCGGCCACTCCGACAGTGGCAGCACCAGCACCAATGAATTTAGCTGCCGAGTCGATATCGCGACTGACGGCAGAGGTTTGGAGACTGCGCACAGTTTCTAACTAAAATTCATCAACAAAAAAAGACTGATCAATATTTTCTTGCAAAATACAATCAAGTCACAGTTAAAATTAATATATCATAAAAAGTTAAATTTATTTGAAACAACAAATTATAGATGGTTTCATTAAAGTAAAAGCATCATAATCCTTAAAAAAAAACATTAATACGAATCTGTACCTAGGAAAATTGTCAACATCTTACCGAACTAATTTTTGGCTGAGTCTGTACATTTTGCTGGAGTAACTGACTCTGATTGATGACAGTGCTGCTCAATGGTCGGATGTAAGATCCGTTACCAGCGACCAACTGAAAAAAAAGATATTCAAACTCATCAAAACAGGATCAGCAAAGTTCCCAAATTTTTTTTTATATCAAAAGTCATCAGGAGTGGTAAATGTCTTCATTTACTTCAGAAGCAGAACTGAAAATGATCATCATTTTTGGTACATGTCAGAATTATGTTTTTTAGATCATTAAATCAAATTTATCATTAAATGTGCACAGTATTATTATAATTATGCGCTAAAAAAGTAAATTTTTCTTACAATGTTCATAAAGTTTACAACATTAAAAAATTACACGAAAATTTTTTTTCTGAGATTTATCATCAATTATTAAAAACTTCAAAATAGCGAATTCAGCAAAACCCTTAAGATGAATCTGAAGGCATTCTCTTTTCATCCTTTTTCCTCTCATTTACTTTATATTCTATGCATCTCTCTCGCACTACAGTAGCTTCCAAGTCATCTTAAAAATTGTCGACAATAAATTCGTTGTTCTTAAGGTCAAACTTTTAAGATTCTTAGGATAAAAAATTTATAATAAAATGTTATTTCCTGTAAAAATGTACACCAACAGTTTTTTTCATCAAAATTTCAGGTCATAAGAAATGTACGAGGCTCAAATATTTTCTCATGAAAAATTTGAAAATCCTCATGAAAGAGTCACTGATTTTTTTCAAGTTTTTTTCTTATTTGAAATTTTTAGAGGTCGACCTTAAAAAAAAATAGGATTCTTATAAGAAATTTATAATTGTTAAAATTTTTACATTATTTTTGGTAAATCTCAGAAAAAAAATTTTCGTGTGATTTGTCAACTTGTAAACGTTATGAACATTATCATATATTCACAAAGTTACAACATTGAAAAATCACACATGAAATTTTTTACCAAAATAGTGGATTCAACGAGGCCTCTAAAAATCGTCGACAAAAAAAATCATTAAATCCTTGACAATGAAATTCATCGTTTTAAAACAAAAGATTGAACTTTTAAGATTCTTGTAATAAAAACTTTTCAATCTTCATTCCACTATCAAGCAGTTTTTAAAAAATACATAAGAATTGAATTTGATGAAAAAATTTCTTTCCTTTTTCATAATTTAATTATTTTTTCCTTTAAATTATTAAATAATTGCAAGGCACATAAATATTTTTTTAGTTTTTTCGATCGATTCCAGTCAAATTTGAGAACTGATTTTTTAAAATACAAAAATTTTGATTTTCTCAAGTTTATATTTTGAAAAATTGCATTTGAAATTAACAAATTACCAGATATTTTATTTTACACAATACTTGAAATTATTTCTCATTTTTCATACTCTTGAAAAATTGCTCCAAATTTAATAGTCAATACATCAAAATTCAAATAAACCAATCAAAACCCTTATATAACAAGTAATATATACAGAAATCGATCAACTTCAAACCAAAAATGAAACAATTAAACGCCCAACATTTAAACACACAAATAACATGACCTTAATTCACTCAAATTCATCTGCAACTCATAAAATTTCAACTGAAACCAGTGTTAAAACGGATTCAATAATCTTCAATAATTTTCGCTATTCAATAATTTTAAATTCATGAAATTCACATTGACCAATCAAAACCATTCAAAATTCCCCATGTCCAAGGGACATCAAATCACGTAACTTGTTACATAACGAATATTACTTCAAGCCCAATTAAAAAAAAGTCAACTCACGGCAGATCGGGCGATCGGGGAGATCAATCTACTGCAGGCGAACATGTTTAGGTGTTTTTTTTTTTGGTGCTTGACCTGTAAAGCAAAAAATCGAACACGTCAAAACGGGAGACGAAAAAGCCCTCTTTCAGGGGTTACGTAAGGGAGAGCGATGGCAGCGCGACTTGCACCAAACTAGCATGAACGCGTGACCCCTTTAAATTTGATCCTTTTCCCGATTTTCACTCGCGATTCGAAAAACGACAGGAAAAATCCCCCGGAAAATTGCACCGGGTGACGTGGTTGCACGTGGAGGACGATTTTCCACTCGCGGGTAAAATGGCCGAACGATCATTATCGCGGTGCACGTTTCGACGAGCTGGACTTCGGTCCCGGGGATGATTTAAGGGACAAGGAGGAAAGGGCCGAATTTCGAAGGAATTTCCAGGGTTATTTTAGGATTTACCATGCGAAAAAACAGGGCAATTCGAAAACTTACCTAACGAGAACAGTGGACAATTGGGCAGCAAGGACAGTTGTCAGGCAGCAAGACGACAATTCACAATTGTGTCGGAGACGTGGAAGTTAGAAAAGGAAGAGCATATCAGCATACCAGGAATCCGCGTGCGTACTGCGCAAGCGCCGAAAGTGTATTTGTCTCTCTCGCTCCTTGCAGTTATGACAAGGACAGAACGAACCTGCTTTTTATCGATTTGCATGAAAACCAGTGTTACCAACAATACCAACTGCGATATATATATACCTCTGTGTATATTCGGTTCCTCTCCGTGTAAATATTTTCCAGTGGCAAAAAAATTATATCAATAATTTCTTTGCAAAACACAAACAATGGTCATAATATCTGAAATTTGTGAATTTTCGGACTGATCGCGTTGTTTGGTTCTCTTTTTTTCTTATTCAGCAGTTGTGAATTTGACTTGTTGAGTATTCCCTTTCCCTTTGCCAAGGAGGTATATACCTATATATTGTCATACTAAACGGGCTTGTTTGAATCAGCTGTGAAAGAAAAATGGCGGGGCTTGTGGGAAACAAATGCCAATTCAAAAACTGCGGATTAACGTTCAAAGGTTTGGGACAGCTCATTCGTCATATCGAAGAAACCCACATTGGTAAATCCTTACTTCCTGGGTTTTCTATTTTTCGAATTTGAACGCGAAATTAGGTTGTTCTTGGTGTACAGGCCCCGGCGGGGTTGGGGCGGTAGGGGAGGGCAAGTAGAAGGAGAGGAGGGGGCTGTGGTATTTGAATTTCACGTACTTGAGGGTTCTTAAATAAAGTAATTAAAAATTGTATGAGAATTAATATGTGAAAAAATATTAAATCATTTTGAAAATTCGTTTTGTGATTTGTGGCTGAAAATTTGAAGTCTTTGGCAAGTGTAATAAATATTCATTGAATTTTTATAAATAAATAATTAAATATAACATTTATTTCATGAATTTATATAATAATACATTTAATGAGAAAATGTAAAAAATACAAAAATTGGAGAAATTTTGAAGTTTCTGAAATTCAAAATTTTGAATAATAAAGGAAAAAAGAAAAAATTACGTTCATTTTCTTTCAGTTATTGTTATAAGTAACTATTAATATTCAAGGAATATTATCTGACTTAACAAATAATTGTTTTTGTTTTTAATAAACATTTCGAACTTTGGAGATGTATTTTGAAATTAAAAAACAAAATATCTTATTGTAGAAAAAATGTATTTACAGTTCTGAAACATATTTTGTGTCAATATAAAATACAATTTGAAAAATATATTGTGTTTTTTTGTGGAACAAGTTTGAAAAGCACAAAACATTTTTCAATGGATTATGAGAATAATAAACAATATTAATTTTTTTATTTAAATGTTCGTCCTTTATTAGCTCTAATTAACTAGGCATAGAAACTTGAAAATTATGATTTTATGAAATTTTTATAAAAGGTAGAACGTAAAGTTTAGCAAAATTGAAAACTTTTACTGTGAAGTTTTATTCTAAAAATTTATAGTGCAACTGTTTTATTTTTTGAAAGTCTTTTCTATATTTAAATTTTTATTTAAGTTTTTCACTCTCAATGATTTCAGGATTTATGCAGATGCGATTTCCCAAAAATCAATCAAGTTTATAAAAATTGATAAAAATTAAAATTCTCGAAATCTGCATAGCAATTCACAAAATACTGGAAAAATAAAGAAATTACTAGAAAATCCTTCAAAATTTCTTAAATAATAAAAAAATGTGAAGAATACTAAAAAATCTCTCAGTTTTCAAAAACTGTAGAGATAATTTTCTGAAAAATTGATTGAATTTTGAATTCTGGAACATATGATTCTATAAATCAAAATTCTTCAAACCTTATAAATAATAGAATTAAAAAAAAGCAATGAAAATCAGTATAAAATAACTGTTTCCTGAAAAATATATCACAATAATAAAAATAGTTTAAATTTTAAATAATTAAGCATTAAATTTTAGAAATCTTTAAAAATTACATTAATAGATAACTATAATATTAATATAAATATAAAGTTATAGGTAAAAATTTTTAGAACTTGCCCTACTGAAAAAATCCAATTGAATTTTAATTAGAGAAATGGTCAGTTTTACAATTGAAAATCCAAGTAGATTTCCAGTTGAAAATTCAAGCAGGTTTCCAGTTGAAAATCCAACAAGATTTCCAGTTGGATATGTAAGTGGATTTTGTTTGGGAAAATTTAAATGAAATTCCAGTAGAAAATCCAAGTGGTTTTCTTTTGGGAAAATTTAAATTAAATTCCAGTGGAAAAATTACCATTTCTCCAATTGGAAATACCATTAAATTTTTTCGAAAAAGTGGACAATTAGAGCATCAAATTCCAGACATCTGTAAAGAAATCTGTATTTCAATAATTTCTCCACTGATATTCTCTTTAATTTTATGGTCTTAGACTTCAGTCCAGAGGCCATGGAAGAATGTGAACGATCAAAACCACCTTTCATTCCTATGAGTTATGTTCTGCGGTTCTTTCCAAAAGAGGAACCCATAAAGAATCTCAAAATTGATGTTCCTTCTCCTAGTCTGAACGCTATCACTTCAACTGGTATATCTTTGAATTTATTTCATTATTTGTATTCTATAATAATGTAAATTATAAGTAAACACGATGTATTTTTTATTTTATTTTATTTCCATACTTTTACCAAAGAGGAAAGTATGAAGAATGAAAACACGCATGTGCCTTCTCAAAGTCCCAGAGTCATCACTTCAACTGGTATATTTTTGAATTTATTTTATTATTGATATGTTACGTTCATGTAAATCGTATGTGAACATGATATATTTATTATTTTGTTCAATTATTATACTTGGAAATTTTACAGATTAACGAATAAAAATGTTTTAGTGATAAACTGCTTAGTTTAATGAATAAACCTTAACTCAAACGGATATTTTTTAAATTTATTGCATTAATAATATTAATTCGTAATATTTTTATATTAAATACTTGTTTTTCTTTGAAGGAATTTCAGGTAATAGTGAGACTGAGGAAGGAGACTTTGTAAGTGAAGCAGAAAGCAGCAATGACTCTTGGGGCGTTCACAAAGGAAACATACCATCCCAATCCGATTCCCAATCTACAATTAGGTGTCTGATTTTTAAATTAATTTAAAAACAAAAAACAATAATTCTCGGTTCAGTAGAATTTTATGTATTTTTTCTCCAAATCAATTGAAATGTCGTTTCCAATTTTTTTTATTACCAGCTGTCGATAATAAGAATTGTTATAGTAAAAAAAATCAGGGTCCAAAATGATTGTTTCAAAAAAATCAACATCCCTACTTCTTAATCAAAAACTCAAATTGTTTCAGAACTATCCATAGAGATTCCCAAGAAAAACGTTTCGCCTGCGATTATCCAGGTTGCTCTAAACGTTACAAAAACAATGGTGGCCTCAAGTATCACAAGAGAAACGGTCACAAAGAAGAAGTGGTCAAATTGATAAGACTTCCTGTGGACTTTCAGAACTCCCAAGCTGGAGCGAGAAAAATCAAGTGCCCCTGCATCAAAAACTGCAACAGCAGTCACGCGCCGAAAATTGTAATGAGTACGGTCATGGAGGGCCACGAGTACACTAAGCAAGAGCCAAATAGTTTGGGCTCCCAAAGCATTCTGCAGAGACAAAGTATTTTTACACAAGAGTTTTCTCAAGTTTCAACCAGCAGGAAGATTGGATAGTCAAGTTGCCATGTTACTGATGTTGGCCCAACGTATTTTCACAAGCTAGTCAGCTTTTTTCTTACCGTAGGATAATGTTACTGTAGAGAGATAGATGAGAGAAGAAAAATTAGAATAAATGTGATTACGCTCAAATTTTTTATAAAAAAGTGATTATCATAACAACAAGACTGTTGTATTTGTTTAAAGAGAAATAAATGATATTGTCTTCTATTGAGATCTTTTCTTGTCACTCCATCCACTTGAAAAATCAATGATTCTTTATGCTTCAAATCGATTCAAAGTTGAGGAGATTAAATGTATCATGTTGGGAATCAACAAGTTTTAAAAACACCTGTGTAGACGCTGTTTTCTTTGTCTGATGAAACGAAGGATGATAAAACTGCCCTTGTCTTCTACATATTTATACCTACAAAGTTATGAAAAAGTGTACTCGGCTTGCCCGTTATGAAAGGATTGCAATCACATGTACATTTGTCATATATTAAAGTTTATGTTACTTTTAATCGCTTAAATATACTAATATCAATTTTAATAATTACAAGCATCGTTACGTCCTTACGTATTCAGCCGAGTACAAACGACGTCGCTGGCTGAAATTCATGCGTCGAACCCTTCGCATCTCCGCAGTTTTCCCTTTTATTAACCGATTTTCCTTATTTTTTTGTATCTTTTTAAATTCTCTCTTCGCATTTGCTCACTGAATTACTCGCATATTTCGTCGCAGACATCCCGATATTTCCTCTCAATTACTTTAATTTTTTTTTTTTTTTTCGTTCGGTCGTTTCTCGCTAGGCAAGATTGTTCCGATATTGCGATGTACGTTAGAAAAATATGCTATGCCTAAAATAGGATAAAGGCCTGAAGGCAATCTTTCCATCGATATTTCTGATAATAATCGGTGTGTAAGTGTATGTCTGTGTTTGTTACACGCTTTCAAAAACCTACGTATCATTTTAAACTCCGCAGCTGTGATATATCTGTATCATGAATTTTCAAATACACCCTACGCTATATAGCCAATGAAACAATCCAGCGAATTTTGGGTTTCGTTCACTAAACATCAATGTATTTTAAAATACGTATATATATAGTATCTAAAAAAAATTAGGTGCAAAGAATGTAGGATGTAATTTTTGAGAATGAGCTGATTAATCGACAAAATATGAACGTTTTATCAATGTTTAGTGAACACGATTTTGAGAGGTTGTTGATATTTTCAACATAAATGTGAAAAAAAAGTTCAAGTCATATTTGGTCTTTGCCCCAAAGACAGTCAAATTAATAAAAAAAAAAAAATTGAATTAAAACAAATGTCAACAACTTCAACCAAAATTCTTAATTTTTTTTTTGATTCGCCTTCCCGTGAACGATGGACACTTTTTTGTTGTATTTCAGTGAAGATTTTCGGTATCTTCAATTGACAGATGCGAACGGGCAACGAAATTCCATTTTATGCCGGCAGTTTTCGATTTAGGAACGTCGTTGAAGCGGCGACGAAACAATTATTCGCAGTGGTTACTTTTACAGATGATCACAAATGATAACAATTTCTCACTCCGACAGGATTACAAACTTAAAAACGCTTTTTTGGAGCAGGGGTAAATTAGCGATTGGCGTGGCAAGGGGTTCACGTGGTTCATTTAGTTTTCTTATTTTTCGTAAATTAGGAAAGATTTAAATAAAAATAAAATTTAGAAGATTTAAACTTTTCTTAATTCCTATAAACGATTCTTAATTATGTATTCGTTGTTTTAGACGAATCAAAATAGGCTTGTAACGGTATTTCGATAAATCAAAATATCAAATATTGTATTTATTTTCCTATTTGACTGTTCGAGTCCCAGTTTGTAAAATAGAAACATTCAAAAACTGTTTGCTATACTTATTTTTTTTTATTAGTAAATTCTATACGATATTGATACTCAAAAAATGTTAATAGCATCATGAATATCAACAACCCTAAATTGCATGACCATGATTTAAAAAATTTTCAAGTTACTAAGTTGCATTGCATAGATACCCAAAGTTTCTAAAATTAGATTTTCAAGTCTTCCATTTCTAAACTGTAAATTTCCTATAAAATTCCCCAAAAACAATTATCCTAATATAATTTCAAACCACATTTCCAAGACAAAAATCTACGTGAAACCCTGGCTCTTTCCAACTGCCAATTCTACTGTGCAACAAAATTTGGAAAATTTTTTGTGAAAGAAATTTTCGTTAAAAACGGATTCATGCAATTGTTTAGTTTATTTTCGAGATATTTACGATAAAATTTCCAAATTCAGTAATTCTTTGAATAAGCAATTTTTATCGTATTTCTAAAAACAAAAATGAAAAGAAAAGTTTTGTATTATCTCGAAAATGAATCAAAAATTGCATGAATCCGTGTTTAACGAAAATTTATTTGTCGCAAAAAAGTGTTGCACAGTTTTCTTTGATCGCTGTGTTGAATTTCAAAAAACTCGTCCCCCATGCCCAGCCTGTAAACTCTTCGCTAATCATTTACTCATCGCATTACATATTCAACTCTTTTTACCTAAATTGCAGTGCCACGACGCGAAAAAATTCATTCCACCAAAAACAGAGGAAAACAACAAACAAACTTTAAACAAATAAAATGATCCTCAACCATACCCAAGGACATTTTCCATTTACCTAAAGACACGAATCAAATCCGTGCCCAATTTTCGACGAAACAACGCAGGGAAATAAAAGTTGATTGTTCGATGCAATGACAGTTGGCGAAAAGGGCCCAAGAAATGGAAGAAAAATGCCCCCCCCCCCACCCAACACAGGAAAAAAAACAACGCAAAAAACGTAAATTTCCAAACAATATTTAATGGGTAATAATGCTCGCTATTTCACGTGAGGTTGGACATAAACACATATTAATAGTATTTGCGATTTTCGTTTTGCAATTTAAAATGTATCCTCAACCAACCACATCAATTTCAGTCATTGTCGTTTACGGCATTTTCTTCAACATTGCTGAATTTTCTAATTGTACCTTTTTCTTTCCTTCCCCAAAATCAACAACGAGCCAACAAAAAAAAACCTCCAAAAATCACTTTTCTCTAATTACTACCCCCCCCCAACCCCCTTGGATTTCCATTATTTGGCTAGGAAAAAATTTGGAACTAACAAACGAAAAAAATTCCAGCAATAAGAATAATAATAGTTATAAAGAATAATATCCGTAATAATATAATAATAATCATCGTTAAGTAATAATCGTAATGGTAATATTTGTAGAAGTAATTGTAATCCTTACGACGATAAACGTAATAACGACGATAATAGTGAAGCATTAAGGTTATGGTTGGAAAACAATAGTAGTATGTAGTTTTGCAGAGGTAAGCTGGCAGCGGTGGCTGTTGGTACAATTACAACGAATTACACATTTTCGGTTAGGGATTTTTCACTTTTTTTTCAATACGGAAAATTTTTTCAAGTTTTTGCAAAAATAAAATACTATCAATAACATTTAGTTGATTCCTGATTTTTTAAAAAGTTTTGATTCTGGAAACTTGAATTAATTAACGAAAGAAAATCACCTTTCTAAAACTAAATTTCAAAACATGTACAAGACTTGACAACGAAAAATTGCAATTTGATAATTTCCAAGTTTGATTGACAAATTTTGCAAAAAACAACAGAAAAATACAGTAAATGAAAAAATTCAAGTATTGAAAATTAAATAAAATCGAATTTGCAGAACTTACCAAAATTTTTATATCAAGAAATTTCTTGAATATAAACTTCAAATCCTTGGCACTGAATTTTTTAAAAAAAGTCCTAACAATGGAAAACCAAAATTCTCAAATTAACAGATTCAAATTGTACATTTTCAATCAAAAAACAACAAAAGAACCCCCAACCGCAAATGCTCAACAAAATCACTCTCCAAGAACCGACATGGCACTGACGATAAAAAATTTCCAAAACGAAAACAAAATCTGCCCCTCACAACCCACGTGGCGGCCTGCTGCTTTTTTCCAAAATAAACATTAAAAAAAAAGAAAAAAAAAGTTCCCTTTTCACCATTCCCTCGCATTCGCAGAAAATCATCACGCGTATCGACGCAAACACACACACATCAACATTCGCACGATCGAAAATTCATCATCGCAATAATAATCATAATCCTCGTTTCTCAGTTTTTTCTTCTTTGTTTATTATATTGGAAAAGCACAACGCGCACTCTTTTTGTCCTCTCGCACTCCCGTTTTTCCCTGTTTATTTCACCGGGAATGCGATCAGCTGCCAGAGATATATAGTTTATATAATATAATCCGTCTCGCTTTCCTCCGTGTGTCTTCTTCCATGTCGACCCCCGTGTCAATGTATATGCGTGTGTGTCGGCGTGTTTTGTCCATTTTTTTCATTTTTTTTTTTTAATATACTTTTTTGCTTGTTTATATAGTTATATAACCTTTTTTTCCCCAACGACTACACTCTAAAGAGTTCAAATTTTTTGCACTTTTTCACCCACAACGACGGGATTGTTGCGCCGTATTTCTTGGGCGCCCATTTCTCTGTAATTGAACGAGCAGTCGTGCATGTCACTGTATCGATGTACCGAGCAGAAGAGTCCACCACAGCGACATTCGAAACCTGAAACAAACAACATTCATTTCCCATTTTACAATATTATTTATAAAATGCTCTGGTTACAGCAACCAAGACTTTGGTTCTGACAACCAAAACTTGTGTTATAGCAACTAATGCTTAATTTTCATGACTGATACTTAAATAATATGGTTATCATGCCTAAAGTTTTGGCTGCACTACCCAAAACTTTGGTGGGCTTATATTTTACTAAATAAATAGTTGCTGTAACCAAAAATTATACCCTTAACTTTACAGGCAATAACACCATGAAATACAATTCGATTTTAATAATAATAATAATAATAATAATAATAATAATAATAATAATAATAATAATTTTTTTAATATAAATAACTCACCGGTTAATCCAACTTTCTTGCGACACACCGCACAACGGTTTTTTTTCTTTTTGGGATCTTTATCAGTCTCTTTTCCATCGAAGCAGTCGTCGGCGTCGCCACTGCTGACGGAACCAGCTTCCGCCGTCGCGCCGCTTATTCCTATGTCGCTTTCCTGTTCGTCTCTGCTGGCCTGAAACACGTGGTTTACAAATTTCTCATTTTTTTTTTCATCATTCGTGAATGTTTTACATTTATTAATTTTTTTTTCACCAATTTTGACAGAAAAAACCAAAAAGGTTAACTTTTGAAAGAAAAAAAAAAACAAAAGCAGGGCAAATATTTATTGATCATTGAAATTCAAGTGTTACAAGTTTTATAAATTCAAATTATTTTTACTCAACTAACAATCATTAGCATTTGCAAATAATAAATAATTAGAATAAAAATTCATAAATATGTTTTTGAAAAACTATAAAAAAACATAAACTTTTAATAATTATTAATAATTAACTGATTAAATTGAATTTAACTAATGAAATAAGATGATTAATAATTAACTACGAAAAAAAATACTACCAAATTTACTCACAAATATTCTACGCAGATTTTAAATTCTAAGAAATTTTTTGAATACTTTAAAAATTTGGAGTTTCAAATAAAAACAAAACTGTATTATAAATATTTTAAACAAAGGAATCCAGAGATTCAAAAGAATGTTGCAATTAGGATTTTGAAACTATGAAAATTTAAATGAAAAATCATAGTGAGAATTGTGCGACGCGAGTCACCGCAAAAGACTCCAAGTGAGAAGTTTGGACAAAGGACGTATTACAGAAAATAGATACTTGGCGTGGTTGTGTAAAAAAAAGAGGGAAATACGTAAAAAAAGAACGTAGTAGAAATTGGAATTATTGTTCACATCGAAGTGACAGAGCATCTCTAATTCCGGTAAGTTATTGTTGATTATTATAGAAATTCTAAGTTTATTTTAAATTGGGACAATCACATGTAAAATTTTGAGGTTAAATCGAGCGATGGCTTGATTTTTTGATTAAAAGAAATATTTGACAATATCTTGTATAGTAAAATATAGTTAAAAAATGTGTGATTTTTTTTTTGGTACAGAAATACTTAAATTTATATTGTGTAAATTTACAGATGAGCGAAAAATGTCACCTAATGTCGGTGGTGACTTGAATAAATTAAATACTGAAGACTTGGATGAAAAACTAGAAGGCATCGTAGGTCAAAACGTTATTGACCTTACATGATTTGTAATGTAATGACGTGTAATGTTTAATAAAAAGAATCGATTGC